>LQRL01131269.1:0-11205 GCA_001703475.1 Hydroides elegans | reverse complement strand
TTTCACGACTCGTCAGCCAGTTTTACCACGCAACTCACTATGTTTGTTGTTTAGTAAACACATTAATTTGATATGGTGATTAAGATCCAAAGAAACAGACTTCTTCGCTGACAGTGTATTGTGTTAATGACGTATTAATGGACATTTTCGATGGATCTCATAATTAGCAGCAGCACTTGAAAATCTCAAGAGATTTCACAATCCAACCCGAGCCTTTTTGACATCTTGTCCATCAGGATACACTCCATGCATTTCATTGGCGAATTTTCAAATGCAATCACGTGATATATTCAAAATTTATTTTCAAAAAATATTTCAAATGCATTTTTTAAGGAGACAGAAGCATAAGTTCTTCATAAAATCAACATAAAGTGCATGCGTCCCATTTCATAATTGGTATGTGAAATTTTCAAAAAGATTGGTATCCTACTTAGAGAAATATTGGAGAAAATTCAGTGTGTGTATCGATGTTTACACCTCGAGCAATCGGGGAAAAATGATTTCGGAAAGCGTTGGTTTGGCTGCTTTTATAGTCGTACCTTCTAGTTTAACACCATCCCCATCGATAACGGGCACGGCTACAAGACTTTCAACAGTTATCTGAAAGGCTGCCGTTTTACCGAAAAGAATGAGATATCACTCGCTAACGTTTCCAAGGCCCCTTTTTGTTGGAATTCTTGAGTAACAAAAATATGGAATTTCGTTGTAAATCTTTGATACTGTTTGATGAATTGCAGTGTTTTGATATCGGCAAGGATAAGCAGCTAAATGGCAATGATTGTGCTATTTACTTGTATAATTAATGTATTATTATGAATAATTATTATAACACTAAATTGTGATCATGATACCAGAGCTGGCAATGATTGACCTCCATTAACGCTGATGTTTTAAAAGTTGAAATTGGATTGTTATAAACATAGAATATGTTAACATTTCAAGTAATACAGTGAAGTTGTTTTTAAACAAAGCTATCCGTGACGCGAATCTATTTTCTTTATAAAATGAGGAAACAGCCGTTGGTGACTCTTTCCATAAGAATTTTTTTTAAAGTTATATTTTCGGATTTATATGTTTTAAGGAAAGGCAAGTAAATCAAAGTTTTAATTGGAAACATCGACGATCGAGTATCATATGCCTTTTGAGTTCAAACTATCACGAAAGGGTGTGTAAATTCGAAATTAAGGAAATTTAATTGGAGCACCATCTTGAATATACTCAGAATTGGAATACGAAGTGAAGATGTTTGTCGAGGTTATACAAGCCAAACGAAAAGGTATGTGCTTATTTGAAGTTTTTTTTGTTTACAATAGAAGGCGTGACTCTGGATCTGACCATTTCAATAATGCACTCGTATATGACAAGACCCGTAAGCCTCTAACATACTTTTTGGGTACGTCACAAATATAGCAAATTTGATAATTATTATAAAATATAAAATCACTTGTAGGAAGCACAATTTCATAAACATGTATTTCTTTTTTTAACAAAGAATAAGTAGGCATTTAATTAGAAGATTGGTTCTGTCCGAACACATGTATGTAATAAAAAAAAAAACAATCATCTAGACGAAAAGATCAGTTCAATAATTAACATAAAGCAAATCTGCATAAATTGTCATTAGGCGAAAAGAACATTCTTCCCGAGTCGGGATCAGCAACAATACCAAAGCAATGCCATAAAAGAGTCCAGTGTTTATTTGAGTGTTTATTCAATGCATTAACTTTGCATAAAGTGTATATTTTTCGCATAATGAGCACAAATAACAATTGATATGTATAGTTTTTCTTTGCTCATTCTACTTAATGTACAAGCTTGGTGGACATTCCATACATAAATAGGTATTTATATATCAAACTCAATAAAAGAGCCCATTCGTTTAAGGGGAGTCATAAGTCATTTTGAATGGAAGTTTTGATAACCCCTTTTTACATTGCTTTACATGAAATTCGAGTCAAGGCGAAATCTCTTTACTATCTATAAATCTGCCATTGCCTATCCTAAGTGAAGTAGGAGGGGTTCGAGTAGAGTGTAAAAGTTAGAGAACTGTCGACAGCAAACTCTTTTGAAATTTCAAGAGGATCAGACTTTGGTCCTTGCAATCGCAAATACACCTGTTGATAGCTTTATGTTATAGAAGTCTAGGTCAATAACAATTTATAGCTTTATTTTATATAAATAAAAAAAAACGTCTGGACCAAAAAGCCTCCTTCGGCGTAAAGCCCCTCCAGTTTTACCCCTACCCCCTCCCCCTCATCGGCAAAATCCCCTTTTCACGTAGTTTGGTTCATATTTTGGCGTAAAATTCCGCTGTAAAAAATGCCGTTTTTACCCGTTTACCGCGAGTAATGAACACTTCCGATTGGCCGTAGGGCCGAAGAGTCTGTTCCAAAGGGGCCCAAGGGTCCGAAAAGGTAAGAGCCGAAGTTGTGTAGACCGAGGTGTCCAAACCCAAACTCTTTACAATAGTGTATCGAGGGCAATCACATTTCAATATCGATACACATTGTGAAGTATTAAACGGCTGAAAAGTTTGAAAGATTTAAAACATATATACGTTAGGATGTTTATTTTCGATCGAAATCTCAAACCAAAATATTATGACGATTGTTATCATCCGGAAACACTCGTTATTTCAAAACGAGATAATTTTCGGCTTCCGTAAACAACCGTGTCCTATTTCCAGCTAAACCAATTTTCGTTTTGTGATCACCACCACTACCTCAGACCCCCAGCCGAACATTGTCCGGTTTACTTTGTCATTATCCTCTTTTGAGTCTTTTCATCACATCAAGTTTGTTTGCTGGAATTATCTAAACTGTAAGTGACACCATATTAAAGATGAAACATTCACGATTTGCTGCTATAATCTATGTGTGACAGTGTTGACAGGACCAAGTGAAGTCCTACAGTGACACATACAGTTCATGTGGGTCTGTGATGATCAAAGGAATAATAAGTGTGACCATTATCCTTGTGTCGATTATCTTGTAACATTGCATATCAAAGTTCCTGGTAGCATCCATGTGTGAAAAACAAACAGGAATTACCCCCTTAAAATTATTGTTTTTTTTTTCTGTTAATGAACGAGGTGTATCCTTTTGCAAAAAAACAACAACTTTGTTTTAAATGTATTCAGTTTTTAGATAAAAAAAACTGAAGGAACAAAATATAACATGAAGGCATAAATGAGAATACAGCAGGGTAAATGTCCTTCCGCTACGTTACTTGAGATTTTTATCTTCAAAAATGAAGATCTAATAAAAGTTGTTCAAATTAAAAATAAATTAATTAAAATACACCACGAACAGTCATGTGGCTATTGATTCCTTAATTGCAATCAATAATGCTGAACAATGTAACATTCCAAAACCCGCGCCCCCTTTATTCATGCTCACTGGTCAGCCCCCTGGCGATTGGTCATGTGACTTCATTTGGTCAAATCAGAGTTCCTTGTAGCATCCATGTGTGAAAAACAAACAGGATTCACCCCCTTAAAGTTGTTTTGTTGTTAATGAACGGGGTGTGACGTTCTTGAAAAAAAAAACTTAATTTTGAATGTATGAAGTTTTCGATATGAAAAATGGAAGAATTAATGAGAATAATGGAGAATAAAATGCTCTTTTGCTATATTACTTGAGATTTAACTTCTAATGAATCCGGCCCAAAAAGTCTCAACCCACCAAAATGACAACATTGGACAAAAAGTTTGCACCCAATTTGGGAAACTTTAAAACGGTGGAAACGTTTTGGGGGAACATTTTGGGTGGAAACCTTTTGGCCATGTTGTCATTTTTGGAAACTTTTTGGGCGGATGCCCTGCTAAACGATAACCTAGATTTTAAAGAACACCAGGATGAGGCATGAGGCTATTGATGAATTTCTTTGATGTCTAAATTGCAATCAGTGTTGCTGAACAAAAATTCTGTCCATAATTCGGCGCCCTACTCACTGGTCAGCTCCCTGCTATTTGGTCATGTGACTTCATTTGGTCAAATCAGAGGGCTCAATCACTTGATGTACATGCGCGTGTTCTATCTCAAGCGACCACGAGTAGATATTTGAACAAACTCTTAGCACATAAATGTCCCTTCAGGGGTATAAACAGTTTATTCGTGCACTGATAAGTCGGCACTAATAATCGCACATGCTCGTTGTGTGTAATGCAAAAAGCCAGGGTTAAATGATAAAACTCATAAAATCATTAAGCTGATGATGATAATTTTGAGTGCATGCGTTTTTAATCGGAAATGACCATCGAACATGCAAAAGGTCAAATCAGCACATGGTTTTCGTCATATTATGTCACAAGTGCTTGCTGGAGTATTCAAAGGATAAAGTGGATAAACTCAAAATCTGATCTGATAAATAAGATTTGAAAACGCTACAATCTAAAATGACACTGATTATTGAATTATCATTTTTTTTTTGATCGGAATAATTTTTTAATTGCCCTTTTAACGTCATGAAAGTGTGAACAATTTCTCGTTTTGTATCCTCGCCATTGATTATCTGTGTATTTTTAACGGATAAGAAACGGATCACATTTCAGTTTTGAACTTCCAGGAACTTTTCGATTTTCATTGGTTTCATATGATCAGGATATGAGTCAACTCTGAAAACTGAGCACATGTTTTGATGGCACAACTCAAATTTTGATATTTCCTCCTACATCCGAGATTTCACATTTCGTGATATATTTAGGTTTGCAAAACGTGTAGGAAGCGGTGAAAACATATTCCGAAATATCGACCCGTAGGTCGCGCATACGCCCCACGGGCTTTGACAACAAAGTACACATGCTGTCTTGTGTATTTGACCTGCATTCGATTCCCTTCCTGGGTGAGAACAAAAATCAAAGAAACAGAACCGATATGAAAAAAGTGGAATAAAGAATGAACTATTTGCAAACTGCTAACAATAGTGCATTCTGTTAATGGATTTTTTTAAAAAGGAGGTTTTCCCCAAAGAACAGGGTCGCGCCTCGCTTTTAAGATTTTTTTCTCTGTGGAGCCAAAACTATTTGTGATCTAAAAAGCATGACAAGTGGGACAAGTGACGTTTTCAAAAAAATGTTGTGCAGTTTTCAACATTTCATGGTCACGCTTTGTCAGATTTATGTGGCATGCGAAATGACGAGACAGCAGCGAACATAGGCACGTGTTGAACATACTGAACAAACTGATATATAAATATATACATTCAAAAATAGGATAAGAACTTTATATTAAGAAACCAAGTCACTTCGAATGTTCGGTATCATTGAAAAAGGCAAGTTAAAAAGAAGAATAGAAAACCACAAGAATACACAAGTTATAAAGAAGCTCCCTGCTAAGAATGTTAAAAAGGCGATTTTTATGGAATCAGTTGAAATCTACATAATGAAAAAGCAAGGGATAGCGACAAAAAGGGATATTTAAAATGGCAATTTGACAAAAGGGACTGACAATGGTGACGCACAGAGCTTCGATGTAATCTAATGAGGAAGGGTGGGTTCGAAATTTGAAATTAGTCGACTTTGAAATCATTATCATATTTTGAATGATGTGACTTGGGTCATAACGATATGCAGTGGCATAAATAGTATTGCATTGCGAATGATGCAAAACTGTTTTTGAATTAAAATCATACGGATAATTTCATTTTACCAATCAGATGTGAATATACAGGCCGAATACACTAATTTTGTCGCAAATTATTTCTCGAAAAAAAAAACGTTGATCTGTTTATTTAACAAGTGGATATTTGAAATCGACGAAATGCAGAGCAGTGAAGGATCGACTGGACAAGAGTCGAAGGATTCTTGCTTCGAAGAAAATGCAAATATGGATTACTCGTTCCACGCGCTCGAGGAAATCATGACAGGTAAAGAAGAGAACACGATATTTAATAAATAATTTTAACGTTATTTTTTCTTTTAATTAATATTTATATCTTTGTATTACTGTATTAACCCGCACTGCGAAGTGTTCCGAAACGGTCCTCTGAATGACGCAAACATAGCGTAATGTTAAATATGAAGCGGCCAAGATTGCGTCACAAAACGAGTTTATACATACAAGATTTTAAATGCAAGGGAAGGGCAACGTCTTTTTGATATGGCGCCGTCTTATGTTGGGTGTACACTGTTGTCATGGAAACTCGTGGAAACTCATAATCAAAGGCGTTACGAATCTGCCGAAGATTGTGCGAAATCCCGTTTTCAGTTTTCAGCTGACATTAAGCTTTTTTCGCACCATACCATGCAGGAAGAGTTTACCATCGCAACTGGCGCGCCATTCGCATTTCTAGTTTATAAATTTCCAACAAACACGTTCTTTGAGAAATGTAAAAAAAATATCTTGTAACAATTTTCTTATATAAAAAGCAACAGACGCTGTTTGGCTTCACCTTTTGCTCGTGACGACCTCCGATAAAAATGATAATAAGACGACGCATCAAACATAATTATCTTCAATTAACATCTTGGTGCCCGGAGGCGTGTCATTAATAGTCGAAGTAAAACAGATATGGGTTTGTTTCTCTAGAAAGACAGGGCGTATTCAAAAACTGAAACCTTATCGATGTTTTTGTACTAAAAATGCCTGCATAAAGATGCCCCTCTGGGTATGCTTTGCAGGCCGTATGACGGTCAGTTTGTCCATCATTTCATTTTTAAAGATGTTTTTCATAGGACACTGTATCCTTTGTTCTCCATTCCCTTTGGTAAACCATTTGAACCCTACCATGCTTAATATATAGACGGGTATTGTTACGTTTTGCCTTTAGCATTTAGGTTGACAAATCTAAGAAGGCTAGTAAACGTCCAAATTTGCGATGTCTTACTTATTCATACATTTAAAAGTAAAATGAAAGCCAAAGCAAAACAAGGCTATAGACACTATTACATTATTTTCTAAATTTATTTTTGAAAAAAATATTCAGGTTATGAGAAACACCAACATCATCGCGCGCATAGTTTTTATCGCGAATTGTTATGAGAACCACCATGGCGTAGGCATCACTCTTGACAGAACTTGTCATGAAGTGATGTGTCAAAATTGAAAAGAATATTAACATTAAAAAGTGAATTCAAAAGTAAACGCCAAAAAAAAAAAGCAAAATGTTTTTACATTATAAGTAAACGTTTTTTTTTGTTCTACGCCTACGGGCAAAGGTCAAGAAAACAACGTCGGATGTGATAGCTTTTTTATCATGTGCAATATTGAGTGCGAATAACTGTCAAATCATAACCGAAAGGCATATACATTATAGGTACCAGGTGGAATTGATAAGTTCGCTTTGATATATAAACTTATCATTGCTTCAAATTGAAATTAAGACTATATATGAACTTTAATGAGTAAATTAAGTTTGAAATTGAACCATGCGAATTTCACGGTCCCTGGTGACACCGTTTTAGCTTTATGCCTTTGATTTTTTTGCAGAGAATAATACATTTTATTATTGTTTTTTTAAATACCGTATATATATAAATTCGTTCGTGATCTGTTTTCCTTCTGACAGTGGATCTTACAGGTTACAAATCGTACATGAATAAACCTGATCTGTTTAAAAAAATGGCACAGAAAATATTTAGGCATGTTATATAGCATTACATGAATAGCGGATTAATGTAAATTGATCATCTTGGCACGTTTTGACCTGCTTCGGTATGTTACTCATTTATCTATGAGGCTATGTGAGAAATGCTCTTGAGAATTCTTACTCAAATAATCCGATTATATATAGCAAATGCATATTTACAATGAGCCACGTTGTTTTACTAATGGAGGATCTTTTTCATTTTTTTATTAAGTTTCATATTTCTCAAAATAAATTACGGGTTCAAAAGGCTGATGCTGACCAATGGTATTTAAATAAGTTAATTTACCATGTGAAATGCTAAATATTGTAGTTTGGGAGCAATAAAACAATCTCGAGATGCGAGTAGTTTTCAAGAGTACATTATGGAGATTAGTACATAATCCACATTTGGCCGTTTTCAATTAACCTAATTTACAGAAGCAATTTCGAGGGCGATATGATTTTTCTTTCATTTTCGATTCATCAAAAATGCATTCTTAACTTCATAGAATTCTTCATATGTGACTTGATAGGGCCCTATGATATATTTAGCTGTTAAATAAAAATATATAAGTGTTTTACGCATGTATATGAATCATATGAGAGTGCAATTTAACACCTCTTCAAATCAATCAATCTCTGCTGTGGTTTTGCGATCTCTGGTCAAAGACGTGATGTATCGAATTATGTCGCTTATGAAACTGAAAACACGACAAAATGGACGTGACTTGAATTTCAAATTGATCTGAGATGAATGAGAGAAAAAATCATAGACTTCTATTATAAACGGCATTTTGATGAAGATACAAGACTGTTAGCTTTCATATAATCGAAAGTGTAGACGTGTTAATTATTTTACGTATGGATGCATTATTATTTTCTTGGTTAATAGAAATGAAATTAAGCATGTTTAAGTACCAAAAAGTCAAAAACATTTGTAACAATATGAATAACAAATAAAAATGAATAACTATGAGATGAAAAACGGGTGCGATAAATAGTCCATTTACACAAAATATGAATTCAAGTTCAATGATCTACATGTACATTGAAAGTAAAATTTATTCCATAAATTTGAATTTATTACAAAAATAAAACAATAAAACAATAAATACAAACAAACCCATAAAACAAAAAAGCAAGCAATTTGCATTATCGTGTAATATACACAATTAAGTTTTAAAAAAATACCATAATTCAGGTCTATTATTCAAACAAGTGGCCAATTTCGGCGACAGATGTCAATACACAGAGTGGCCGCGCCTCTTGACATTTTTTTCCGCTACCGCTATTTACACGGACCCGCGAACGGTCGACCCTATTTTTATATGAATGATGTATAAGTGGGCGTATACATGTAATTTTGATATTTTTTATTAGTTCATTTAATTTATTGTTCCCGTTTTAAAAAAAAAACAGACTTTTCTAGACTTGTTTTTAGATTTTCATTTTTACAAGTTTTTTATCCATCTATACTCTGTCTCCGGTTTTGATATAGGCATGTGATGAACTTTGGCGAAAGAGCAAAGCAAATAATTTTGCTGGAAAATGAATTTATTAGTTGAGTACCTTAAAGCAACCCAGCCTAATGAACACACTTGCAATAAAACCTAATATCTACAGAATGCAACGTAAATCACCAGTTGTAGGAAAAGTATCCGACAAATTGTACATAAATATAAGCAATTTCACGTAAATTATATATCGCCGGTACAGACTGGCATTATGATCAATTATATACATTTTTTCGGGATTTTGGTCAACTCGTAGACCAACCGACTCGTAGACACACCCACTCGTAGACAAAATGTCGTACTCGTAGACAAAATAAAAGTCAACTCATAGACACGCGAAAGTCAAGTCGTAGACACCCAAAAAGTCAACTCGTAGACAAAAATTTCGTTGCAACCACGGTAAAAATATTAAGTTTTGTCTACGACTTGACTTTTTTCGGTCGGGATTTTAGAAGCAAAAATTAGAATTGTTTTCGGTTATCTCGCAACAATATAAATACAATTCTACATTTTGCCATTTAATTCCAATGTTTGAATGGGTGGAATTGATGACGATTTTTATAAATTATGTCAACAGTCTCATAGGTTTGATACGCAAAAATTTTGACAAAACTCACAATTTTCACCGTATGTTATACATACAGGACCCAAAAAGACCAAATTCATTTTTTTGTAGGGGTAACCTACTCTGGACTGGTAAGGAACCAATTGAAAATTTACATTTTGAGTATTCAAGTACACGTGTCAATTGCAACGCACCAAGATTCAGTGATTGCAATCATGCTTCGGTATGGGACCAATGCCTAACAGCCCCACACTGAGTATTTGAAGCGCCCCTAGACTCAGCAATTGGAATCACGCTTCGGTATGAGGCCACTACGTGATTGACCCACAGCATTATCGTCTCTAAACACGATAACTCAAAATGCTGCCATACCCCTTCGCTTATCCCCACCTTGATGTTCATAGCCATGTTAGGTTGCGTTGGAGATCACATATGTAATTGTTGGCGCATTGAATGGGGAGGAGGGGGTTGTGAAAAAAAAACTAATCGCATCAACGCTAAACATCTCACTCAAGTATTCATTCATTTTTTTTGTATAAAACATACGAGACAGTTGACATAATCTATAAAAATCGTAATCAATTCCACCCATTCAAACATTGGAATTAAATGGCAAATTAGTAGTGTATGTTTATTGTTGCGAGATAACCGAACAAAATTCTAAGTTTTGCTTCTAAAATCCCGACCGAAAAAGTCAAGTCGTAGACAAAACTAATATTTTTACCGTGATTGCAACGAAATTTTTGTCTATGAGTTGACTTTTTGGCTGTAAACGACTTGACTTTCGCGTGTCTACGAGTTGACTTTTATTTTGTCTACGAGTACGACATTTTGTCTACGAGTCGGTGTGTCTACGAGTCGGTTTGTCTACGAGTTGACTCTTTACCTTCGATTACCGAAGAGATATGTTAATGATGATAATAGGACAAACCTTGCGTTTTGCTAATAGTTATTCTTTTCGTAGAAAAAACTCCCGTTGGTTTTAACTTTTTCGTATATCCGTCACACTTACGCAAGTTCATTAGCAGTCAATTACTATTCATTACTTAATATTTCATCGTTTAATATTTTTACACTTAGACGCTCGGAAGTAGGACTGTGTGAGGTTGATACCGGGTAGAAGGGCACCCAAGAATGGCCTCGGGAAACCCGTTCGGAAATTTAGTTTCCGGTATTCAATATGGTGCTTTATAAAAAAATAAAAGACAATTTTATGAAATGAAAAATAACACCATGGTTCGACTCATCTTTACTAGGCCTTATTCACAAAAACGGCGAATTTCGCGTTCAACTATGATTCAGAATTCGTACTTACTCTTACTTCTTTCTATTTACAACACATTGGGAGACTCGTCTCCTCTTAAATCGCTTCTTTTTGCATCAATAAGTTCGTTTCGGGTCAGCTCTCACTTTGACCGCCTAAGTTCATGTGTCTCATTTATTATTGCTTTGTTAAGACCTATTCATAATAAGGTCTGTGGACAGTTTTAGTCGGGCTATATATCGCCAATTTGGCTTGGTGGCGATTCGAATGAGATTCCATATTATTAAGATAACAAA
>LQRL01131258.1:0-21145 GCA_001703475.1 Hydroides elegans | reverse complement strand
ATAAATTAAGGATTCTTTTGCCAACTGGTCTCGTCAGTTCAAGACATGTCTTCAGAAAGAAGTGAGTGATGATGCAAGATGTTACTCTGTTTTTCTTTTAGCACATGATCTTGTTTATTCCCAAAATAGTTAGTCATTTCCAAGGTTAATTTTAGTAAAAACTGACAATCCTGCATATACGAATTGATGAAGTTCATGGGGGATCCAAGGTCACTGACCTTCTAGTTCATTTTCTATCGCTATAGTTAATGATTTGAGTTGTGCACACACACAAATATATTTATTGGTCACATCCCTGTAACAGTAACTTTAATCCATGAATCCTTATTATCTTCTCCACTATATTACAGCTTGTCATCGGTTTGCTGCGTCTTGGCTGGGTGACCATTTATTTATCGGAACCTCTCACTCGCGGCTTCACCACGGCAGCTGCCATCTACGTCGTCACGAGTCAGACGCGTCATGTGCTGGGCATTGATGTCGGCAAACATGCTGGGGCATTCGGGCTCTTTAAGGTTCGGATGTTAATTGTGTTGTCTATGTCTGTCTATTTATGTTTACATAAAAATAGTATTATTGGCAGTGAACAGTCACATATTAATAAAACATAGTGATCGACTGAAACAAAATGTATTGTTATAAAAAAAAATCGTCAAAAACTATTATGAACAACCTAAATGCACGTCGTACAATATTGGATAGGTAGAGGTAGGTATATTTAGAATACATTGTAACTTTGTATTTCTTTGTTTACAGACATGGTATGATTTCATAGTGAACATCCAATCAACGAATATAGCGTCATTGATCCTTGGTATTGTGGTCATCGTCACGATATATCTCGTCAAAGAATACATCAACCCGACCGTCAAAGCCAAGATTAAAATGCCTGTGCCAATAGAATTGATTTGGGTAAGTGTTTTAAGTTACAAGTTACAAGTTTTTAAGTTATTTGTCTTATTCAGTATTAAGTCTCTCTTAAGTCAGACAGCCGTATTCAATTTGAATTACAATCATTAAAGTTTGCAAAACTATCCCTTTTCATATATTGTAAAATTTATTAATACAAATGACTATTAGAATGGGGCATTCGTACTTAATGTGAATTGCAGACATGGTTTCACTATGATTAGATTAACATAAATAGGTTTAGGATATTGTACCGTAAATTTAATATTTTTTAAACTGTAAGTTTAAGTAATACGTTTTTGATTGCAGGTAATCGTTGGTACTGTATTTTCTCTTGTGGTTGGTCTGAACGAGAGGTTTGATGTCAAGGTAGTCGGAGAAATACCGGAGGGGTATGTTTCACATTTTTCAGATACATTTAACCCATGTATAGGCCTCTTAAATTAACACTTCGAATTGTTCAGACAATTTGAAGTTTAAAGGCTCTTGAAAATTGGCAATGTATCAAATTAGGAAATGAAATAATATGTACGTGTAGCAAATCGAAGTGTTGCTGATTTTATCAATAACTGTTTTAAACTGTTTCAAAATGAGTAGAACTTGACGTTTTCTAAAAATTGGTATACTTTTTACCCTAACGAATTCACCCATTTTGATTGCGACACATTTGACTCTTTTTGCAGGCTGCCTGCGCCAAAAGTTCCTCCCATGTCCCGGTTCGACTCCCTCTACATAGACGCCATTGGCGTAGCTGTTGTCGCCTCTGCTAATAACTTTGCTATGGGAAAACTGTTTGCAAGGAAACAGGGCTATAATCTGGATTCCAATACGGTGAAGCATGATCGATCTGCAATTATGTCTGGTTTTAAAAAAGAGAAGCAAGGTTGAAAATCCTGCATCTTGGTGGTTGAATCTATAAAAAATTCTACTAAGGTTTCGTTTAGCCTATAAGTTAAAGACTTGGTGTCATGTTGCATCACCATTTTTCATTTTGTATATTTTGGAAGTGAGACAACTGGATTTCTAATTTGATGACATTTGAATGAACAAAGAATGATCAGTGCAATGATTACATTTTAAGATATTTTCCACGACGCTTTACAGGAATTCGTTGCATACGGCTTCACGAACATTGCGTGCTCCTTCTTTTCTTGCTATACCCACGCGGCGTCGCTGTCGAGGAGTCTTATCCAAGAGGCAATTGGCGGAAAGACACAGGTAGGGTAGCCTTCTTATGATCTACTGAAAAAATCACTTGAACACTTAGGGAATATAGTAAGAGATAGCACATATAGAAAGAGATTATATAATTCTAAAATACATGTACTGTAGTTCTAGATTGATGTGACGTTTATTTATAGATTGCAGGCCTCGTTTCATGCGCTTTCTTGCTCATCATTCTTTTTGGCGTTGGACCGCTGTTCGAACAACTGCCAATTGTGAGTGATAAGATATTTTCACTCTCATCTTATTCCATTACTTGCCGATTTAATGCTTGATAATGCTTGGAAATTTTATAAGTAAAGTTTATAATTTATGACATGGAACATTGTTGATTCAAAATAATAAAACAACAATTTTAATGTTCATGTACTAATGTAAATAGCACTGGAAATCCTTTTTACAGTGCATTCTCGCTGGTATCGTAATCGTCAACCTGAAAGGCATGTTCCTCCAATTTAAGGATCTCAAGAAGCTCTGGAAAATCTCCAAATACGACTTTGTAAGTACATCATATTTAAAGAAGTTTTTTGTTTTATTAACCAACTTCGTATTTTTAATTATTTTGAAATTAGCAATATTTATATAAATTACGTAACAAGTGCAGAAATAGTGTATTATCCGTAATAATTCTAACCTAAAATTAAATTAAATCCTAATTTTTTAACTAGGCTATCTGGCTGGTGGTGTTCTTCGCGGTGTGCATCATGACTGTAGACAAGGGACTTTTCACCGGGGTTCTCTTCGCCATGTTCACTGTGATATTCAGGACACAAAAGTTAGCTAGGTTTTAGTCATTGTTAAAAGAAGAGTTATGAGTGGAATGTTTCTTTTAAATAAGACTTTTGTGAAAATGAAAATTTATGTTTTGAGGGTTTTATGATAATAAATGGTCTTGTCATCTGACGCACTAAATGAATAATGCGTTCGAAATTGCGTAGATGTAGATTTTATCCAATATTATTAATAGTTAGCATTTTTGCTTTCAGTCCATACACATGTTTACTGGGAAGAGTTCCGCATACTGACATCTACAAAGACACGAGTGTCTACTCAGGGGTAAGCATGTTTTTAAGCATTATTTAATGTGGAAATTTAAAGGATTATTTGATAATATATATTTCTTATTTGCACATTTGAATCTGAAAACGCCTTCCAAAATGATATCCTAATTATTTAATGACAGGCCAAAGAAATCTCTGGCGTCAAGATCTACCGCTTCGAGGCGTCACTCTACTACGCCAATAGCGAACATTTCCTTAATAAGTTGTTTAAAAAGTCGGGCGTCAACCCGCGCAAGCTGAGGGCCAAGTGGATCAAAGTAGAAAAGAAGCAGAAGCAGGAGGAGAAGAAGAGGGAGGACGCGCTGAGAAAACGGCATAAAGAGGTAATCAAAATTGCCAAAATGAAGTGTAGAAATGTAATGCAAATATTGAAGCCTGAATTCTATATATCGAAATGATAATCCTCTCAAAACTTTCTATTTTATTATTTTACTGGTTAATGGACCTAGTTGAATGGCCTATCCTACATATAGTTAAAGAAAAGAGGTTGCTATGGAAATTTAATTACATATGTATGAGGGTTTAGCGTTTGGAACGCAATTTTAGTCAAATATGTAACGAAAAATGCTAAATATAATAATTCGGCCTTGATCATACTTGTTTGACATAGACATGCATTACATTGTTCCATAAACATGTTAATTAAGATTCATTGTATTGAATATATATTCAAATTTATTGGACGCTTCAATTCTCCAAATTTTCTAAAGGGAAGCAATGGTGGCGAAAACAACGTTGAAGCGCAGTTATCAACAGAGAGTGTTCATCCGTACATTAAACCAACCGCAGACATCAGTCACATTGTGATCGACTGTAGTCCTATGAGTTATTTGGATGCACCGGGAATCTCAACGTTAGCCCAGGTCAGGCAGCGATAGGATTGAACAACCAAATAAACTCCGATCTAGTCAAAACCAAGTTATGCGTAAACTGAAAACTGGCTATTTAGCTTTTTGATTATTATGAAATATGTAAATATTGTTTATAAATTTTATTTAAGACGAGTTGTGTGTCCGTTAATATATTATAAATATGTTTTTATAACGATCTTTTTTTTTCAGGCAATCGACGAATATAAACAAGTCAACATCAAAGTATTTCTTGCTGGTTGTAAAGGTATATGTTTTTGTCGAAAGGCTATGGATATTTTGAAATTCACTGTTGTTTAATAGATGTTAATTTCTGAAAAATGTTTGAATATATACTTAGAAAACATAAACTAAAAAAAATGCTTCCTTTAATCCAAAATATCTAATCCAAAATGGTTTAATTAAAAAAAATATTGTTTATAAACTTTATTGCTTTGTAAAGCACTTATATTTGATATTTCCCATCAGCTGGTATCCGGGAACAATTACGCATCGCTGGTTTCTTCGAGAAGATCGAGGAGTCGAGTTTGTATCTCTCGGTGCACGACGCCGTGCTCGCAGCATTTCACTCCGACGCAGAATTGCAGTCTCGGGTAAGAAATATAGGGAAAAACAACCATAACAAACACAAGATAGGGCTGTTTACGGTGATCGCATTAGTAAGAGCTTTCTGACACAAAGACATTTTTGGAATTTGGCGAATTGTTACCTGCATTTAAATGTACTCGCGACTTGTTCAGAAGTTTAAAAGTGAATCAGCTAAATGATGTTTGCAATCCTGATTATGGCTTGTGATAACCCATGCTATCTGGAAAATTAATATATTTCGTTATATTCTAAAGTGATCGGGGCAGAATGAAACTAATTATATGATTGATCATACACAAAGTTTGAGGAAAAATACCCATCCTATAGAATAGTCGCACCTAGTTTCTTGCACGAAAAACAAACATACAACCCATTAAGTGATTAAACATTTTACATATACGCACCGAGAGTACATAATAAATGCGTCTTACATTTTCATTAATCATGCTCGATTCAGGTGAGAGATGGAAGCATGTCGCCCGTTCTCAACCGAGGTTCGGTGTTCGAGTTAAGAGACATGAACAACCATTCGAGCGCAGCAGATAAGGTAAGTATCCCAAGAGAGTGATCAAGAGGGGAGGTCTCGCTGGTTATGAAAGCCTTGGTGGGTCCAGTGTGCGTTGAAATTTAGGAGTTCATGCTAAAGTGTGTTATAATAATAAAGTTGTATTTACTAACCATGTTTAGCAATATATCGTCTTATCGAAAAGAAAACTAATTTATAATCTGTTTTTTTTTTACGCAATAGCATGTAAAGATAATTGACCCAGTGAAATGGGTAGTTTCCATCACATCGACAATATTGAGAGCAATTTTAGCTCAAAACAACAGCAATATTTACATAACGGTTTCTTGTAAAGAATCCTTCAAACAAAATCGAAGAAATTGGAATACCAGCATGACAAAGACAAGCTTATCGTCTCCAGGAAAGTAGCCGATAACTTATTGCATAACTTGATGACTATTTTAAGTGATGAAATATAAAATAGACAATTTGCGTACATGTTGATATATGCTATCAATATAAATATATTGATAGCATATATCAACATGTACGCAAACATTCTTAACATATTCAGAATGAAATTCGGTGCGCTTTACATTTTAAAATCTACCGGTAAAATCTCCCAGGCGAGAGGGTTTATTTGGCTGAGCTACTGGTGGTATAACGTTTTGTTGGAGATATATATTTTAATGTATTAAGAAGAATAATCTGAGATTTTTATCAAGTTAGCCGTTAAGCATTACCTTTGATTAAAAAATACTTCGTACATTGATTGAAAGAAAAAGGAATTCGATAAAAACACATGTCCTTCTCAATACTTAATCTCGTTGATTTCACTTGTTAAGAAGAAAATAGCGAAGCACTCGCATATTTCAAGACGTCTTAGGACAGCGCTTAACCTACACAACCTCCTCAACATATCTATAAATGATTATACAAGCTAAATTTAGATGCAACTGACAACGATTGACATGTAGTACATTTTGAAATTAGTGGATATAATGATTATTTTTTTAACAAGTTATGTCTTAGAAAGTTTTTGTTTGATTTTGTAATTTTATCTGTTCATTTATAAGATATCTCTTTTTGTGTGTACATGTATTTTACTAATTTGTTTGGATCTTTGTGATCCAAGGACCTGGTTTTGCATAGTATTTACTATGAAAGATCACTTTGATTTGCGTTTTTTTTCGCGTTCCCGATTCGATTTAATACAAAACGGTGCTTTATTTAAGTAGACTTATACACAATTCGTTAATATTAAATCTTACTGAACTCAGGGGTGGAAATAAGATAATTTTCACACTCGCCATACTGGCGTGTGAGTCAAATTTCATACTCGCCAGCGAAGATTTACACTCGCCAGGAGGTGAAAATATGCAAAATGAAAACAAGATTTGAGCTCCCTAATTTGGTTTGCATGTGGACGAAGTTATTTCTATGAAGAAATAAGCGAGCCGCCAAATTTTATTAAATTATTTAAAATCTTAAGATTAACCATTTTTGGAAAATGTTGTTTTTTACGGTAAATTTTACACTCGCCAGGCTGGCGAGTGACTTCAAATTCACACTCGCCAATCAAAAAATCCACTCGCCATGGCGAGTGTGGCGAGTGTTATTTCCACCCCTGTGAACTTACGGTATAAGCTTAGCATAAATAAAGACAACGGGAACTTTGAACACAGTCAACCGATAACGATCTATCAACAGTTGTGAACTTAACCCATTATCTCCAGATTGTAATCAAAATGGAAATTCACGACAATATTCTAATAAATCTACAGATATATGTTTATTATTGTTTAAAATAAATATATACGGGTACATATAATGCACTTACTCATCACAGTCTCTTTACTGATGTCAACTATTTATAATATAATCGGATGAACAAACTTATAGCTTGAACCGATATTTATATATTTTCACCTAATTTTCTGGGCAAGTGCACGCCAGATCTGATACTCGATTTATTGCTTACCAAATCAGATATTTTAATAGTCTTTTGTATAAAAACAAGTATCTTTTCTTGACCCTTTGAATAGGAAATGGGTAGATTTGTGGTGCACTCTATTTGTTGCTCACCACAGAAAACGAGAATTTATTTGTTTAAATATCGTTGCTATAAAGTTACAAATTGTTAAAACCTTGATTTAATTTACGTGATTTGGTGATCAATAAATTGAGAACTACATCTACTTCAGAATGTTAGAACGCAAAAAAAAAGTTTGGTCCTTCAGGTATTTAAGACGAGATATGCTGTTATTAGAGATAACTACTTCTTATGTGATATGCTGATTTTCATTGTGATATGCGCGTGAACACTGTTTAGAACATGAAAACAAGAATGATGTGGTTAACACATGGGCCTAATGAACTCAATATTAATTTAATGAAGATTAAGCACAATTAAAAATTATGGTTTAGATGATCATGGATAAATGAATGAATGGATAAATTTATATTTCTTTATGTAATGTTAAAACTCCTTACCTTAGATCCCTGCATATGATTAATGGTTAAACTGTAAATTAATCAACGAGTTTCTATACATTTATAGTGTTATTGCCTCACCCAATCTTATCTTTCCATAGATTAATTAATAACCAGCAGACCCTCTAACAACAGTGCTTAATGTTTATGGCATACCAGTAGATGCTGGACATGATCTGGACACGTTCTGATATGTCCGATTCACCACTTCACATCAATCTACACCTCCCCATATGTGACACTTAAATACTCTTGGACATCACCAAAATATACTGACTTTATTAGGGTATGGAGGAATAAGCTCTTACTTTATAAGGACTTACCTCTTGAGTTAAGTCACCATCTGGGATAAACTCCTTGGGGATAAAGTTAATATTAATTATTTATATAATATCAAAAAAAGAGAAAAATGCACATTTTATTCACGTATGATCATTCTTTAATGTAATATACATGATTTGAAATTATTAATTTCTTAGCTTCAAAAAGTGTTTTATAAAACCAGTGTAAACCACTTTATACCGTTTTATAAGTGCCTTTGCATCTTCTTGGTGTCACCAAATATATAACCCATCACCCTTTCTTCTCCTTTCTTTCAGGATCCGTCCGACTGAAGACGGCTGGATAATTTATGGATTCTGGATAAGTTAAGAAAACAAACTGTGCCTTTTTAAATTGGAAAATAGTTGTCAGGTTTGTAATAGGAAATTTTATAGATTTTTTTTCTATAGAGTGATAAATGCACTTATTTGAGAAGAAGTTGTGTGACGGGATTGAAATGTTAAAATGTAGCAGTCCAATTTTTATATCGCAAAGATCAGTTGTAGAGGTTCCTCATCTCAAATAAAAAAGTATTATTAAGATAATCAAATGTAAATTTATCAATAGGTAAATCATGTTTTAAATATACATTTGTATAAGACCAAAACGTTTTCTTTCTCGCATTATTTTGTCTTAAGATATCGTATACAGTTTATTTTATAATTCAGATATACATTTTGCACTAATACGTTTTAGTCGATTGACTGTGATATTTTATGTAATTTCAATAACAAAATATGACAATCAAAACAGTTAATGTATGTATAGATATTACACTATATGAATAATGTGACACATTTTCATTGTGATAAGAAATTCGTAACGCGATCGCCTAATACCATATACATTATTAACCAAGATGATTATTTTGTAATTCGGGTTAAGTTTGTTATCTCAATTTTGAAATATGGTCTTATTCATAAGCATGAGTGTTTAGAATCTTAAGTTGCGATTGGGTTTATGATATTTTGTTGTCGATTCCAATTGAGCATGTTCTGTTAATATTTCAGTATATATACATGGTAATTATTTATTTTAAGAGGAAGTGTATAAAATTCTTATCAGTATTCGACATGCTGTCTAATCCGTATCTAAATTGTATCTAAAGTTTCACTAAAAACTCGTTTATTTCTGGAAAGTTACTCATTGTTTTGATATAAAGATTTTCTGCCATTAGCTGGGTTTTGTATAGCCTTAAATCTGGTATGCTAAATTCTCACTTCTAGTATTGTTATGCTGTCAGCCAAAGAAGGATTCTAATCTCATTTTAATGAAGCTCTAACCAAGCGCCTTTTTACCATAAGTTTAATTATGACAATATTTTTTGTTTTAATGATATTATACATACAATATGCTACGCTTATTGGAATCAATGTGTTCGTATTTATATGTATCAATGTTTTCTATTCTGTTTTAACTTGAATTGGGCGATAAAAGATACTTTTGAATTTACTAAATAATTTAATTCGTAAATGTATATTTGTTTCGTTATATAAGTATTTTAAGTTAGGCTTTACTCATACTTGTAGGTTCTGGGCGAAATAACTTTATTAACGCCCCATTTATATATTGAGGAATCATGAAAGTTATCATTTTAAATGTTTGACCATATCGTTATGTTATTGTTACAAAGTTTGACTAACTCATATTCACGTTCATTAGTTTTATAACCAAGTATTCAAGCATAATTAAACCAAATATGGCTCATATGTTCAAGTTTCTTAACTTTTGTGGAACGTATTCGGTTATGGATTTATCGACTTTTAATTAACATAACACACACTTAATAATGTCTTTTTGTATAATATTTTTTTGACTTTATAAGTTAACTATCCTATTATAATCACTAAAGCAAAGATATATGCTGATAAAGTTTAGTGAGTTATTTAAAATTTTAGTTTTGTACTTATGTGTCGTTATTTTTAGCAAATGTTCTAACGTTAAGGGTAATAATTACACTTTAAGAGCATAATATATATATTATGGGTAAACAATATTTTTAATGAACTTATTGAGGCATGAATCGCGCTTGCATGATATGAAGATATTTTGCAAAAATGCATTTTTATGGATATTGTACGTTATTAAATAAAATAAAAACACTGGAACATATTTTATAAGTGCACTTTATCTGTGTTATCCTCATTTACGTTTAAAAAGTTCATCCCTATTCATTATTTTATTATATTCCAAATAATTGTAGTTATGATAATAAGTTGTTGAGTATTGAAACCTTATAATAAGTTCATCAATTGTAGAGCACCCTATTTAAGGTTATTTCTTTATTGATATAAGTTAAGGTATTCTTTCACAATTTTATCAAAAAATAAACATAAGTTAACTCATGATTTGAGCCGCTCTGATGAAAAATAAACTCCCTTTCCCGGGTCCGCCATTATTGTCTCTATGTAAAAAAAAACATTCTGAATACTCATCTAGTCGAAGGAATCATTCAAATGCCTTGGAATTCAACCGCTTTTGCTGATGAAATTTTGGACTCGTTCCCTCCTGTTCAGTACCGCCTCGATACGCATAATGATCAAATTAGCAATTGAAGGGCTCTGTGCAACAATGTGTTAAGTCGACTTATCATGTTTCGGCAAAATGTATTGCAAAGTGTCACATGGCTATAGTTCCATGTTATAAACTTGTATAATGCTACGAAATAAATGTTATCATACAATTTCGTAGCATTTCGTACCAAACGAAGAAATAAATGTTATCATACAATTTCGTCGTTTTGCCACTTGCCAATCTTCATATACAATGTAAATGACCAACTAAAACATTCAATACCTCTTTTCTCGAAACGTTGATTCTAGACTTAACACAATGTTGCACGGAGCCCTTCAATTATAAGTTTGCCAAATTATAACACTTTTGGTTTCCAATGATGCTATGTATATTGCGTGGATTATCTTATCCATAAAAGAAGAACAAATCAAAACAGATGAAATTTGAGTACGAGATTGAATCCAACTGTTCCAATTTTCGTATTCATCAATCGAAATATTAACATTATCCTGGAATTGAAATATAAATATTCATATTGTGTTTTTCATTTCAAAAAATGTAGTGATTAGAGGGCAAATCAAAGTCAAGTGAAAGAGAGAGAGAGAGAGTCCACATTGACACAAACTTGAGAACCCATATTTCACATTAGACATCTTAACAATTTATGTTCTATGGCTATAAAATATTGAAACAATGTAACACAGCCTATTATTATACATGTGCATGTACATTTATAAGGAAGCAGTGATAAATATGGCCGTTTAGATAGCTTTCCTGATAAGATAAGCCATGCCCGTTAAATTATGGCATCCTACACTGATGTCATTTTTCCGATATTCGATTATTTTCCAAAATCGGGTTTTTATTTTCATACTATTCATAGTGAAAGATTCGAGATTTGAAAATCAGATAAGACATCTTTTTAGTTTATTATGTTTTATTTAATAAATCTTTTTTTATTTTATCAGTTTTTGTTTTCATTATCATCATGATTCAAACGCTATTGCCTAATTGATATAAGTGCTTGAATCCAAAAAAGTCAATCAGGTGCATAAAGGATCCGTTACTTGTTATCTGGGTGATCAATTATCACCATTGGCCTCCCTATTGGTGTGAGATAAAGCATTACGGTCTTTTTTCACATGTTTGTAACCTGATTCACTCATATACCAAGGCGTAGAAAATTATATAGTTTAAAATTATATTTGGTATTTACTTGGTAGCTTGTACACATATATGTGAATCGTACCGTAACCAGAGAGGCTCTCTGCCGTAACGTTCAAACTTAATCATACTTGAAACTTTGGCAATTGTGCGCATATACATTTGAAGTCATTACAGCATCCCATGTTCAAGACAAATCGAACCATCGCATAATCAGGATATGTTTCTTTCATATGTTTCAGATACTGCTAAAGAGTTCAAGAACACCACGCGTTTTGTGAAGCTTTTCAGTAACTGAACTAGTTCCAATAAACCGATAACCAAAATGGGTGCAACGGACGATATGCAAGGCATGGGCAACCCAGCATATGACAAAGGTGGCTCAGACTCTGAATCCGAGCCCTCGACTTCCGGGGCTGGTAACGGGGCCCGTAATCATAACGACTACGAAATCCACTCGATCTCATCTGATGGTTCCGCCAAGGACGTCACGGCGGTGCACGTTGATATGAACGGCGACGCCAAGGGTGTGCCCAATGGCGGTTTCCATGGGAGCGGGTTGGGCGATGTGCCAACCAAGGAAATGGAGATGCATAGGAATAACTCGGTCACGCTGTTGCGTTATAGAAATGTAGAGAAAGCACAATCAGGGGATGATATCACGCGAGAAGATCGGCCGAATATCGAGATCAATCGAGATTTGCTGAATCAGCAGGAATTCGATGAGGAATTCAAAGCGGCTGAGAGGCCGTATAAGAGTCTGAGGCAGTTCTTCAGCGAGATGAAGTCGGGGTGCGAGTGCAATTCGAGGTGCTTCAAGAAGAAAATGTGCAATTTGTTTCCTATTGTGAAGTTGCCGAAATACTACGATATGCCGGATGATTTGATCAATGACACGATCGCTGGGTTGACGGTGGGCATCATGCAGATTCCTCAGGGTAAGTACACGTTGAGAATAAATTTAAAATAAACGCTTTTAAAATGTTGATTAAAAACTGCTCATAATCAGTTATTTAACTCCCTTAGCAAATAACTAGGGATCCCTTATAACATCACTTACTTCCGATTTTTTTCGAGAGATATTCTCCACATCCATTCGACACACTTAGCACAGAGAAACTTGGCCATACTACATTAATATTATGTCTCAGAGACTAATTGGTATATATGATTTTAATCAGGAGGCTCCATTCCTGAATTATATACGCATTCCTTCAATTATATATTATTTGTCAACATGAAGATAAATTCAAAGCCAAAAACTGTTATATTTTGAAAGCAGTAGTTTTCTCTCAGCGATGCTTCTTATGATTGATTTCTTATCGAAGATGTCCCTCTCATCACCTCTTGATGATTTACATACGAAAGAAAAATGCGTATAACAAATTCTTTGTCCTTTATTTGTTCTACCAGTAAGATTATTTTAGAGTGAAATATGTACTTAAATCTACTTATGATTCGTGACAGATAACATAAGGACATAATTGTCATTCCCTTATCAAAATAGTGGTTGCAGCAATTCGGAGATGTTGTGATTAATGTCAAATATAATAACAGTAAATAAATTCTTAAGGAAAATATTATCTTGAAACATTTACGTATCATTTGTTTCGATCGAGTCCGGCAATGTTTTTTTTTGTTTATCGAAGAAACAAGTTGTTGATGTTTTTTGTCGAATTAAGGTTTAAATTAGCTAGGAAATAAATACCAACAAATAAATAACAAATCCATCAACAAATATACCATTAACACTTATTATAAAAGTATGATATAGTTTGGCACTCTGTTCCCATCGTGTATGTACATGTTTATGGTAAGACAAGCGTCATTTTCATTAAATGTCATTTTATTTATCGTTTTGCATATAATTAATTCCATATAGTCATTATATTGCTTCCAGATCTATTTTTATAAGCTAGAATTCTACGATATCGATTTTGAATGGTTTCTCTTGAAATAAAGTATAAACATTTAACAGATATTATATGGTTTCCATTAGATTTTGTAGTGAAGGGGTTCATTTTTTGTCTTATAACTATGCTTAGTATGCTGTACCGTTGATCGATATCAAAATCCATATTCAAAATTCAAAATAGAAATCAATAAAAATATACACTATATGGCATACACACTTTTATTTCAAGGTATGGCGTACGCCACCCTGGCGAACCTTCCCCCGGAGTACGGTCTGTACACATCGCTCTGGCCTGTCTTGCTCTATGCCATCATGGGAACATCACGTCACGTCTCCGTAGGTAAGTCATACTGTGGATGCTATTTGATTAAGTCACAGATCATTTGAAACATATATATTAGAAACCTCAAAAAACTTTGTCAGAAAATTCAGTTTAATGACCAAAATAGTTTTATGAATATGTAATACAATCATATTTATGGCATGTACTAACATAACGTCTGACAATAATACAGCAATGATGACAAAGTCGCGTTGAATATAGGAACCATGATCGAAACTTGGTTCAAAATATGTTTAGAAATAAGCAAACCAATGTTGCCACTGATTGATACAAATGGAACTATGGCGAAATCTTTCAACAATTTGAGACGCGATTGCTCCATTAACCATTACATATATACATTGCATTTAATAATATCCTCGCTTCCATGTACTTTATGTTATAATATTTTCGCTTCCTTAGGCACCTTCGCCGTGATCAGCTTGATGATGGGCGGCGCCATCTCGAGCTACGGTTGCGAAGAGAAGTACGGCGATGAGGGCACGACCATGGCGCCTGGAGACTGGAACGAAACCATGACGACGGGCGAACCGGGGTCGGGGGAAAATGATGCGTTGACCGAGTGTAAAGTCAATGTGGCCATAGCGGTTACGTTCGTGGGCGGGCTGATACAGGTACGGATGGAAGAGGGGTTGAAAGAAACATGTAGAGTATGTTTCAAAGAGGAAATCGTGTTTGTGGAAAACTGATATTAATAAATGATATTGCTATAACATGGACATATTTGACACATATTGTACCCGCTTGTGCAACAAAAAAAAGATCAAAACATAAAATTGAATCTACATTATGCATATGTATATATATAATCAGCCATGTGTGTATTCTAATTCTTGAAATATATAATTACTCAAACAAAACATAATTGAAGTATAATCCGGTTGGTTCAGTGTGAATTTACATTTGTAGGCTTAAGCCCGAACACTTGTCATCCCATACAAGTTTAACTGTGAATGAACGTCAAAATAAAACAATTATCACAAAATTGTAACCTATAACCTCATTTCTCTTAGTTGGTGCTTGGCATTTTACGAATGGGTTTCGTGACGATCTACCTATCTGAGTCATTCACACGTGGTTTCACGACGGGCGCGGCCATCCACGTGTTTTCCAGTCAGATCAACGACATCTTCGGTATTGACACGGGCAGCTACTACGGGCCCTGGAAGCTCATCTATGTAAGTTCATGAGTTAAGTTGTTCAATGGAGCGTCTTTTTGACCCAGCTATGATTGTATAGATTATGGTAACTAAACATTCTGTTTTATGTGTTTCAAGTTTGTTTTATTTCGATAAATTGAAAAAAAAAAACTACAACGAAGGCTTAAACCATGTGGTTACATTTAAACATGTTCTTGAATTATTTACCGGTAATGATTACGGATTCTCTCAATACAAAACACATATTCACATTATGTTAAAAAAAGTTAACCGTATGTCAAAATTACTTTGTATATATAAACACTCGTAACTTTTTCGTAGACGTACCGCGACCTGTTCACGATGATGGACACAACGAATGTGGCCGCTTTAACACTAAGTATCATTTGCATCGTGATCATCTGGTGCACCAAGGAATACATCAACCCACCCATCAAGAAGAGGAGCCGCGCCTTCATCCCCATTGATCTCGTCATTGTTATCTTAGGCACTGTTTTCTCTGTGGTTTGGGATTTCGAAAAAAGATACGACATGGAGGTGGTCGGATATATTCCACAAGGGTAAGTTTTTCAAACGTTTTATTTTTCTTATCGCAATAAACACAAGAGAAACAAAATAAAAAATTGTTTCGCTCGCACATATGCGAATCAGGAAATATATGTATGGCCAATCCAGACTGCATGTGAATATACGTTTATGTATGATAGGGGTAAGATGCTATGAGTCTTGTCTTATACCATGTTCTATCCTTCATCACCAATACCTATTAATTTCAATATTTCTGCAGTATCCCTAAACCGGTTGTGCCCAAGCCCGAGTACATGTCCGCGACCATCGGCGACGCTATTATCATCGCTATTGTCTCATTCGCCATCTCTGTGTCCATGACGCAGCTATTCGCCAAGAAACACAACTACGAATACGACTCAAACCAGGTTAGTGCCATCCCTGCCTTACGATCTCTGTAGAAAAAGAGAGTCTAAAGGCGTGCTTGGAAAGAATTAAGTACCGAACCATTTGCATTTATTTTTTGCTTTTCAATTTCGATAATTTAATACAAATAAAATCAGATATTGCCTGTAGTTTTATATGACACCATCTAAGAACATTTGTCTATAAGGAATTATGATTATTTCCTTCAATAACGATACCCCACCGTGTATAACATACCACCCAATAATCCCTTCCATTTTCCCCTCTTTTTAAAACAGGAGCTGATCGCGCACGGCACGACCAACATGGTGTGCAGCACCCTGAACTGCTACCTGATGAGTGTGTCCCTATCGCGTAGTGCTGTGTCTGAGAACACCGGCTGCAAATCACCCATTACGGCCGTGTGGGCGGCTGGGCTCATGTTGATTGTCATTCTGTTTATTGCGACTTATTTTCAACAACTGCCTAGTGTAAGTATGTTATAGGGGAAATGGGTTACTGATCGTGTATGAGGGCATTGTTGAAAAATAATAAGGCTTAAAATTGTAGTTTTAAAAGTCAAACATATTCAGATGGTAATCAATGGCGCTCTTATCTCAACAAGCAAATATCACGTCGAATAATTTGGTTATATATGATCAGTGATTATATGTAAGGAGACAAAAATATTTTATGAAGAGAATTTGACTATTGCTTACCTAATAAAAGGTTCGAATCTATTGCATCTTTAGAAAATGTTTTGAAAATATTTTTTTCCCGACAGTGCGTGCTTGCGTCGATTATCGTGGTGGCCTTGAAGGGAATGTTCATGCAATTCAAAGACCTGCCAAAGTATTGGAAAATCAACAAAAGCGATTTCGTAAGTGCAATACTGTTAGAAAAAAATATTATTGTATTTTTGTCGATGAATATTTCCTTTCTCTTCTCTCTCATTGGTTTTCTTCATGTCTGATTCCATTAGGTTGAATTGGTAAAATGAATTTGCATACCTGTATGTGTATGTTTAGGTAATTTAAGTCATGTTTAGCTTCTAAAAGATAACATGCCTGTTTTCCTGTGTGATATTGGCAATTCAGTCTCGCATATACGCATAACAATCCTTCGACCATTCCATCGACTGATTACATGTATATTCCCGCGTATTTTTATGTATTTTATATTACTCTCGTTCATTTGATTGATTTCATATATTTTTGCTCGTGTCGTAGTGGGTGTGGGTGGTGACGTTCGTGGCCGTCGTCCTCCTCGATGTCGCCTACGGTCTCGTTGTTGGTGTCGCTTTCTCGCTCCTCACCGTCGTCGCGGATACTCAGAGGTACATATATATATACAGAAATCAAACATAAAATATACATAATGCTCCTAAGTAAATCTATGCACTACGTCTTTTTACAAGACACCATGCGCACACTTCATGTATCTACAGCCATGTAATAATAGAAAACAAATCTATATACGTGTAAGTAGGCCTAAGCCTATCAAATTTAGTCATTGAGCTATAATATTAACGGGCGTCAGGTTCAATATGTTATTAACCGATGCCATTACCATTTCAGCCCATACTCAACGTGCGAGGGACGCGTAGAAGACACAGAAATCTACCGAGATGCAGGAGTCTATTCTGAGGTAAATATATTTATTGTTATGTTCTGTAAGAAATAGTTAAGGCGTGTTTACTTTTACCATCCATAATGCATGTACATCTTTAATCTTGACAAGTGCCGTGATAATAATTTTAAATTAAACGTCAGTTAAAAAAATATGCATAAATTTGCTCTGTTACGAATTAATCTATTAGATTGTATAAATATTCCGAAAGGGCTACTGTATGTTTATTTGCACTAGGTGAAAGAAATCGAGAACCTGAAGATCTTCCGATTCGACGGCTCAATCTACTTCGCCAGCAAACAGTTCTTTATCGACTCCGTTTACGAGAAGACCGGTTGCGACGCGAGGGGGTAGGTCCATGATCAAGGGATTTCTCTTCAACAAAAGTTTACTTCAATTCGTGTTAGTTTTTTTTTTTCTTACATGATTTTAATATGTAAGTAGCCTATAATATATTATATCATATAGGTTAAGCAAAGTATATGTCATGTTTTCAGAATAAAACTTAAACGCGGCAAAGTGGAAAGGAAACGAGCAGTAGCTGAGAAAAATATTCAGAAACAGAAGAAGAAATTAGAAAAGAATGGTGTAAGTACTCTTTTTTTGTGTTAATCACATGTTAACATATATGAAGCAACATTTACAATCAAACAGTATCTACAATATTTATGTATAATTCGAATCAAATTCATAAAATCATCAAGGAATGGCATAGTACAAAAAATGGAAGAATTAAGGTAAATGTGTTGGGACTTCCCGTTAACATAGACAATTAAATTCAATTTATTTCTATAATGTATTTCACGATAATCAAACACAATTTTAAGTCTTTGCTTCTTTTTGGCAGGGCACGATCTCAAAGGACGCGGAGATTGATCTTGAGAAGCAGATGCCGTACTTCGAGTACCCGATGCCCAACATCAAGTATCTTATCATCGACTGCACCACGATGGGATATTTAGATGATTCAGGAGTACAGGGAATCAGACAGGTAACGATATGACACTATGTGATACAGTAGTAGAAAATCTACTTATGTGACCAGCAGACCGGATTGTTTAAAGCGAAATTATTTGCTAAAATAAAAATTGTTCGGGTGTTCTGTATTAGTGAGTTGTTTAACCAAATAGAGCATAACTTTAAACCATTATCCTTTAAAATGACCATGCTCTTTTATATACAGGTACACTATGTTCATACCTACAAAAGATGATGTTATGAATAAATATGTTAATACCACGTTTCAGGTCGTGACAGAATATAAAGATATTGGCGTCACTGTATATTTAGCTGGATGCAAAGGTATTTACCTCTTGATTTAAAGCTTTATGTTGTTTATTTTTTTATTATAAAACATCATCAAACTAACTTAAGAAACAAATCTACTTATTAATTTTAAAGTCATAAATCGAATAGTTTCTTCGCGAATCCCCGATCTTCTATAAACTAGAATAATAATATTTTGATTCGGAAATTGTCTGAATAATTTGATTTTTGTTTGATTTTGGCGGCTTCACTGATTTATGAGAAGCGGGCCATTCGTGCTCCGACGGACACATTTCTAGTTCAATATAATTATGTTGATGTTTTCACATTCGAAACCTCCCAAATATGTTGTTCCCATCATGTGTATTGATACTGACATAAACTTCTTCCTCTCCCATAGCAGATAATGATAGCAGATTTGATATTTTTATACATCGTTTACGAAATCGTCTTCCCTCTTTTCAGCCGGCGTGCGTGAGATGCTGGTCCGAGGCGGGTTCCACGACAAGTACGACAAAGACATCATGTTCCCAACGGTACACGACGCAGTGCTCTTCGCAACCAAGAAACCCACACAGGTCAGTGAGCCTACCTTGCCTTTTATAGGCAAGGAGTAGAGTGTACCATCCGATACAACTGAGGAATCATATGAAGCGTATAAAGATATGTTAAACCTGTAAGCTGAGTGAAGCACATGTTTTACCAAAATCTTTTGTACCAGCCTGAGTAAATCTTATCATTTAATAACAGAAAGCATGTCTTGTGTATTTAAAAACAGACAACTGGATTAACTTGTGTTACATTTATTTCTTATAAATGGCAAATATACATGTATCATAAATGATTAATTTTCAGGTTGAACAATTTGAAACTCAAGAGCTATAACTCCAAACTACAACTCCATGGTCGATTCATGAAAAGCTACAGACAATATCATTTAGTGGGGCTATTCCGTCTTACTGGAAGTTGCGAAATGCAGTGCAGATGGTATTATAATGATTTACAATATCAGAGGTGTTTGTGTATAAACATCGTCAAATAACATGACATAGGTAATTGATAATTAAAAACTGTTTAAAGCATAATTTGGACAATAATATTTGCCAAATCTGTATTTTCATATTTCATACAATCAACTGTGATTATTTGTATAAAACGTAGCTAATTGTTAAAACAATTGATCTTATTATGTAATCTTGTCATCCAGGTTATAGCAAATAATTAAAATAGTCATTAGAATTCGGCATAATAGCAACTTCAAGGGTAATTAAAGAGTTTTAAAATGTGATTAGAATCATGTTCGAAGTACGGTTTTACATGTGTTTTGGTCAAAACAGATTTCAAGCAGGACATTATCTACAGTGATCATATTCATTTTTGGATATGATGTTCCATAAAATTGATGCAGGAATTATCAGAAAATTGAAATGATGTTATTGTTATTCGTATCCATCCTCGTATGCCAAATTGAATATGTGTTATTCATTCAACCATTTACCGAAAATAAATGGTTCATAATAAGGTTGCTCAACTGATCTAGCCGTCCTATGAACAGTTTGCCATGTGATATGAATGAGTTTCGATTTGCTCAAACTTAAAGTATTGGTTGTTGCAGGAGTACATGTATACTTATCATGTATTAAATGTATGAATGCGTTACGGTTCAATATGCTATTTATATTTTTGCCATTTTCTGTTATATTAAACACATATTCCAAATTTAAACAAAATTATTTAAAATGGCAACGGTCTCCGATGCATGTATGAGGGGTTGATGTTTATTTCGTAAAGTATATACGGGACATAATGCAAATTCAAATTGTACATGACATTTTATAAAGAAAATTTAGGCTGAGAATTGTGAAACATGCAAAAATGACCATCTATTTTTGAATTTAAATGAAGACTTTGAAGAGTTAATATATCCGCTATTTCATTATTGTGTCATTTAAAAAATGTAAGGAATTTATGGTTAAGGTTTGTTCTATATTTCAAAATAACATTTTTGATAAATAAGATGCGTAATGAATTGAATAAATATATTAATTAAATACGTTTACTTCTTATAGTTCAAATAGTTTTGACACGTCAAGATCGAGACCACTGTTCTTCAAATTCTTACAAATAAATTAATGTTATTCATAACATCATCGTACTCAAATATCTAAATATACAAAACAAGGATATTATGCTCATAGAGCATATAAACCTGCTATCTTTTCTGTGAAATGAAATAAAATGATTATTCATGTAAATCAGATTTGCGTATAAA
>LQRL01131255.1:52173-62281 GCA_001703475.1 Hydroides elegans | reverse complement strand
TTTATATAGCAAAATATCGTAATCTGCAGGTAAATTACGGTTTAGTAATGAAAGCAAACTAAACAGATTTATGGAGATAGCGACAATGACGGCAGTGTGCTTTTTTAATCCAATCCGGATTACGCGTGCTGTGTGAGCCGGGCGTTTTGGCCACCACGGACCTTATTTTACCTATATGTTTCTTATACACATTTACCAATAATGTGTATTTTGCGCATAATGCGCATATATATGATGATCAATTATGTCAGTCATATTTTGTGTAGAATAATGTTTATTTTTATTGTTCATACATTTGCGTGGCTGCAATTTGATTTGTTGCTAAAAAATAAACATCTAAAACACCCACAAATTCTGCTTCGCTTAGCTTATTTAGCATTTTATTTCAAAAGATAATGATGAAATATACATTCGTAACATGCTTGAATTTTATTAATAATCATGCGTTAAAATAAACATCAAATTTTCATCGAGTAAGTCAATAAGCGTGTTCATAGTTTTTGTTATACTCATTCCACAGGTATGGCACACGGTCTTGTACAAAACCATATCTATTTAATCATTTCATAGACATTGCTGCCATCGCAACACCTCAACCGGATGTTGACATTAAACATCACCTTTTTTGCGCATGTGCCATACACACATCCGGGTCATCTTGATCCGTGCACGTGACATCACACCACGAGGGCACTCAACTTTTATTCTGGTAACTGTTTATTCTTACAGCAAAAGGATTATTTTACTCTATGATCATTTTGGTAAATATATCAATCAATGCAGATGTGTCTAAATTTAGTATCTCTAAGCGATGCAGGAGCTTTTCTTTGTTTCTTGTTTTCAACTTCAAAATTTACATTTTGATGCAAATCAGCGTAATAAGCTTATCTCAAAGATATTTGATCATTATCCGCTAAACAAGAAATATATCAAGATCATTTTTAAACAAAAACTGTTAGTGCACCTAATTACAAAGGTCACATGACAAACGGCAATGAACTGCGGTTGCCGCGTCAGTAGAGCATTGGTTAAGCTTGCTGGGACAGTTCTGCCAGTGGTCTACGCAATCTAGAATAATATGTAAAATTAAGATATTTGAACAAAAAGTAGTATATTTATACAAGGAGATGAGTTAAATGTATCGTATATGAAAATCTGATTGTTAAATTCGGTTGAGTATTGGTGGGCTTGCTGGCACAGATCTGCCAGTGGTCTACGCAATATAAAACAATATGTAAAATGAAAATATTTGAAAACAAAATACTATAGTCATGCAAAGAGATGAGTTGAATGTATCGTATATGAACATCTGATGATTTAGTTTGGATGAGTATTGATTGAGTTTGTTGGCCCAGTTCTGCCAGTGGTCAACGCAATCCAAAATAATATGTAAAATGACGATATTTGAAAATGGTTTATTCATACAAAGAGATGAGTTTTATGAATAGTATATGAACATCTGATTGTTTAGTTCGGTTGAGTATTGGTTAAGCTTGCGGGTACAGTTTTGCCAGTGGTCTACGCAATCTAGAATAATATGCAAAATGAAGACATTTAGAAAAAACAGTATGTTCATACAAGGAGATGAGTTTTATGAATAGTATATGAACATCTGATTGCTTAGTTTGGTTGAGTTTTGGTTGAGCTTGCGGGTACAGTTTTGCCAGTGGTCTACGTAACCTTTTAGTTACTTCTACTGTAGATATTAATAATAAGGAAATATAAGATTTTGTTTATGCATATGCAATCTTACCTTGTTCTGGATAATAACAAGAATCAGTCATCCAGCATAATCCCATTCCGTTGCAAGTAGTCTCAGTAATGGATTCAGTTGGTAACAAGTCTACAGTGAGTGGCTGATCCAGTTTATATTCAGAAACCTTATTGCAGCGTTCTGAAATAAGGTAAGACTCGAAGGCATGTAACATTCCACGTTTTAGATGTGCCTAAGCCTTTGAAACTGTTATATGAATTTCGAATGTAATGGTTTAACTACTTACATCTTAGGAATAATATTAAAATGTTGTACATACATTTTCGTTTTACGTAGAATATACAATGATTATATGTGGGTCATTATCAATGAACAAATATATTATGCAACAATCAACAACAATAAAATAAATATATAATGAGCAGCTTCTTTTGAATCAATGGAATTTATATAAGTGTATGGACAGTTGCAATTCAACGTTTATTAAATACATATTTTGCTCATTTATAAACAGGGTTTAACTAAACAAATATTTTATGCATTTATATTTGATATATCTATTTTATGACAGCGTTTATTTTGCAGTTTTACCTTCACTCTCACTCATTTCTGCGCAGTTAATTCTCAAACCAGGGTCTGCTACCTCTGAAAAAATATTTTAAAAATTATTATTCAAATAACTTTGAGAACAAATTGTTATGAATAACAGCGGTACAAGCCAAGTCCTTATTAAAAACAGCGTTTTACAATTAACTTCATATTTAGAAAATATATAAAGCTTATATACGCTTATTGCCTAAATATAGCTGCAAATGATGTTTATATTATTTATTTAATACGTTTGCCATCGTAGAAAATTTAACTGTATGCATTTTAAAAGCCATGAACAACACAATGCACTATTTCAATTTAGATGATCTAACTGATGATCAATGAGTTGATGATAATCAGACAATTGCATGTTTACCTGTAATTACCAAGTCGTAAACACTGAAACTGCCCGAAGATACATCAAACAATCTATTGTCACCATTTAAGCATTTCAACCCATAACAAACCATTGTTTTCAACTAGAAATTACAAATATACAAATGAAATATTTGCGTTTATATTTATAAAAAGATTCGTGCAATAACAGATAGCACGACAGTAGCTTTTAGCCCTACTATTCAAATTCGGTGATTGCTATTATCAAATATTCAAATTCAAGAGTATTATTTTTTATATATAATCGAGCTTATATTTTGTTATTATGTCTTATATTTCGATAATTATATTTTTTCTATTTGAAAAAGCGACCAGCATACTTTTAATATAAGAGAATACAAATGTTTTTTTTTAAAGGAATGCTATAAGCTTACTCTAAATGTTGAGTAATATTAGCTTGAAATGACTATATTTAGTAAAATAAATTCATTTGAAAATAAAGAAAGAAACATACATTTATGTAAAATGCGTTTCCTCCATATTTGCAGGTAACCTGAGCACACTCACTCACTGATTCTACACGATCGTAGTTGGTTTTGGGACACAGTGATATGAATGTATTGCTTTCGGTAACTGGTACAAACTTGGATTGACCGCAAACTGAAATAAATAATTATTAATGTTCTATTATTATAGATTATATTCAGAATGAACATATCTGATTAAATATGGTAACACAACCTACCAAAATAAGTAATCGGATATTTATGATGTTTTTATGATGAATATTATTTGAAAGTTTGCAATATCTAAATTATTCAGTATCAGATTAAAAGAAAAATATGGACATAATTAACTACGTCTTCAATGAATGACTAATCCACTCGTATTAACTGCACCAAAATATAAAGTTACATACACATATTTATATATATTATGCATTATCTTATCTATATGTAAATCATCTACATACCCTGGTCCCTCCAATCGCACCTATTCACAAACTCATTCTGGCATACAAATAAATCCTCAATAACACTCTCTAAGTTGCTGTCATAATTCATCAAGCCATCCCGATTAGGGCTTTCAATGCTTGTTGCGGAGTAGTTTCCTTTGTTTGGATAGTTGTAGGAATTAAGGTAAAACTGAACACCCATGGCCTGATATAAAGACATTCGATTATATGACCATAAATTTATATGCAATCATTATATATCAGTCCTATGTTTTAATTAAATGAAAATGATAAACATGATACACAAATTATTCAAACATTAGATAAGATAATGAATCGATATTTTAAATATCAATGATCAAGTGTGTATTGCTTGGTTTTAATCAGAAGAACCAATCAATTTATTTTGTCAAAATATCTAAATTACTGGCATTTTCTCAAAACAGAGCAAAAAGGAGAGTTTAATATTATTATTTTTTTCAATATACCAGGGTAATAGAATTGCATGAATTAAAACAAAATAATAACACTTTTAAGCGAACTATTTGAAACACATAGGAAAATTCTAATCTTGCTAAATCTGTAGAGGAGCATGAAACATTGAAGAGAATTTGTCTAATGACAGCTTTTTATTATTTTAGAATTGTTCTTTCCTTGCAAAAAAAAAACGTTTTCATTTAAGGAAAAATGATTTTATCGCGCTAAACTCGATAGGTATTTGTTTCATGCGAAAATCAGAGAACGTAAACCGACATACAAAACCAATTCATTGGCTAACCCCGTAAAATTAGAACACAATTTTACATTCTTACCAAATATTCAGTAAACTTTGTAACATCAATTCGTTGGCAAACCCTGAATTAAAACACAATGTTATATGCTTACCAAATATTCAGTAACCTTTGATCCAGCATAGGTCTGTTGCCACTTTCCGCCAGCCTTAGCGGCTTCGAATGCATTCTGCAAACCTTTCTGAAATCCAGGTATGACGTATTGAGCACTCAATCCAAGAGCATGGCCAAGTTCATGCACAAGGATGTCCTCAGAAGAATATCTGAATAAACCAAGTTATATTTTCAACGATTGAATCATTAATGAAATGTTATCAGCATGGACTACTGGCTGATGCTTTATATAAGTCCATATATAAAAGTACATTCATTATATATTATTATTTTCGAAGATTTAGACTGAAGTTTATAAAAAAAAAGCCCAAATATATCATAATATTGAGTTAAGAAATCCATAAAGATTACGTAATCTGATGTTATTAATAAGTAGAGGTTTGATCGGGATTAAATAGAAACTTGTTTTCTTGTCACATAATTCCATAAAATTATATTTAAATAACATAAAAACTAACCGGTTTTTCACGCATCTTTGGTTATCATCCCCTGCCGAAGTTATAGGCTTAGTCAACGTAGGACCAAGTCCTCGTGTGTTATGGTCCCACCAGCGACCCAAATGAGTATGACCAGGGATAGATGTTGTGAATTCGTTGTCACCAATTAAAGCAATATGACCATTCACTATGAAAATGAATATCAAAATAATTAAGGTAAAACATTGACAAATATATAGTTAAGAGTTTGTAAGTGGGATCACATAGAGTGAACACCCTCGACAAGAATGAGTATTATCTAGGATAGAGGTTTTTAAACTAATTGTCACCGATTTAAGCTATACAGCCATTAACTGTGCATATGAGAAATCAAATTATTAGGATTAAAACAAAGAACACTATAATTTGTACAATTAACTCGAATTTTTGACCGAACACCATTGGTGAATCAGGGAATAAAGATTGTGAATTCGTTATCACAATTGACAGAACAATGACCATTCACTGTGTAGATTGATTGTCACACATATGAAAAAAAATTTAGAACTATATATTACTTGAAGTTCTGTGTTAAATAATTTGTATATTTTATTTAAATGAAAGTTTTGCATTTTAATGTGTTTTATTGCGGATAGATTAAGACACTATTTTGTAAATTGGTAATGTTTGAATGGAATAATTTATTAAAAAAGAAACAAAAGCCATTTCAATTACTGTCAGTATGATTCCAAGCTATTGCTACATTATGTTTGAACTAAGATAACAAATACAGTGATATTTTTAGAATATAACTTACTTTGGTAGTAAGCATTCCTTAGATCCCAGCGGTCGGCAAACATGAAACAAGCTGTGTAGCAGGCACGCATCAATCCGATAATACTCACATCATCCGACCCTATATGTATATTATACAATGAAGTGGATTGCCAAACAATGTATTTTAAGTTTATGAGTCATTTGGCGAATAAATACGTTATAGTGATATATAACTAAAATAATTTTGATACTTCACAGGAATTTCCTTGTTTTAATATTGATGATAGAATGATATACAAGTTGTATAATAAGTTAACGTCACCCTAAATTTTGTTGAAATCATATTTCTGCTTTAATATGTGTCACAGCTGACAAAACCTTAATTCATATATTTAAAAAATCACATGTTATTTCCTTACCCAAAATAGGAATCCCATACGCATGGTTGTACTGCTTATAAAACGAATCCATGAAATCGTAAGTGTCATACATGTCTTGCGTTATAGGCCAAGCATAGCTACAGTTGCAATGATTTGAGGCGGCGCCTTGACGGAGCTTTGGCCGTTTGTTTGCGGATATAGACTGATCAGCAAAAGCAAAGTAGGCATTGTTGGCTGAAATATTAGGGAATCAGGTATGCTTATAGGATTTGTTAAGAAATAATACTGATTTTGGCAAGTTATGCTATGTATGTTAAATTTGTAATTGAAAATCATATTTTACTTTGAAAATGTTATTGTTTATGCAAGAAGAAATAATGAAAAAAGTTTATGAATAGGAACAAACTTTAAATAAATAAAACAATTTTGAAAATAAGAAAATCGAAACTACGCGCAAAGGTCCTAGTCTGCCCATTAGTGACCAATTCTTCTTTTTCCAATAATACTTTATATATATCTGTAACAAATGGTAACGTCTTATGTATATTGATTATCTTGTTTATGATAAATTAAATTTATTATTACAGTTGATATTGCTATTTTTATATGTTTAATAATTAGCTATTTAAGCAAAATCTTTTATTTTCCATTAATTCTTTTTTGTTGTATTTTGAGATCTAAAATTATTGTTGAAACTGATCTACTACTTGCCTTCCGTTGATATGCTACTAGCGGCGCGCATGAATGTAATGTATATACAAACATACCAAACTACATGTTTCTCCATATTTATAATTTGACCACGCAAATAGTTTGGATTTAGCCAAGAACGTAAGATTAGTCAAACTTAGTATTATAAAGCACGGGTTCTTCTACATTAAATGCAAAATGACTATATTTTGGTTTTATTATTGTTTTTAGGCGGTAAACGCTACTATATAATTTTAAATCAGGTTTGAAACCTCATTCTTGAGAATAGCAGTTTCTATTTATAGTTAAGTTGGTTAGCTAAAACATGCGTTTGATTACTATATATCATGAAAATTGCAATTCCTAATGAAGTTCATACTGATAAGATATTACCACTTTTAAAGTGTATATCACTTATTATGCATAATTGACTATTGGCACGACGTTTAACTCAATTGACAAACTGTAAGTGCTAGTTTTAGTTACCGCTGATTTAGGATATGATTAAATGCATCTACTTATGTTATTTTGAGCCTAATGCATTTTGGCATGTACACGATAGAAACAACATATTAGTTCAATAGATAAATGCACATATGTATACTAAAACCAGCATTTGTATACACACATGGAATAAATTTAAAGACTTTTAAAGGTAAAATAGACGTTTTGAGAATTAAAAAACCGCCTAATGAAATATTACATTGAATTTAAACATGTTAACATGTATAGCATAAGGTGGGACAATCTACGCCCGCACGCCCGCACACCCGCACGCTTTAACGCTTAAAAAGAAATTTGTCCACGCTAAATTCCTAGCGTATGCACGCCCGCACGCCCGCACGGTGCCAACCTATGAACCGCGTTTACGGTGCCTGCCTTAATAATATTATTGTTTATCATATTGTTAAAGGGCGCTAATAATACTCAAATCAATATAAAGACGTAATGACAATTGCAGAATAAGCATTGTTTAAGTAAAATCTATTGTTTATATAGCCCTGAAATAACATGTTAGGACGATAATATTTGCATTCATAAATTGTGTATTTCATTCTTATGCCTTAACAGGTAAGATAAGGAAAATCAGTTGATCAAATTTACATTATTATTGTCTGATCTATTTTTTGCCTCTTATTTATTTTTGAATGTGCTTAATTCCTTCAAAGTTTCAATATATTGAACATTCGGTGGGGAATATAGCCAATAACATATCCAGTTATAATGCTAACTAATATTAATCTGTCAACTAATTGCAATCTAAAATATTAGACTTTTGAAATCATGTTGTCGACATTGATACTATGTTTGATATTAAAGATGAATTATTGTTCGAGTATTTGTAATTTGCTTTACCAACTTAACTTTTACGTGATGATAATATGGATATGATGTTTGAATTATTTAAAATGCATGCAATGAAGAAGCATGATTGGTTAAAGCTATATATTCCAATGGCTTTAACATAATCTATAATTTTATTTCCTGGTACTTTTTCGAATAGTTCTTTTCCTTTGTTTGTTGTATAAAACTCATTTCTAGTTTCATTAAAATCAACACACTCAATTAAAATATGTTTCACAGTTGATGTGGAAGCGCATGGTATACACTCTTGTACTAGTTCACCTCTTAAAAGATAGCAATGAGTAAAATATGTGTGACCTATTCTTAAACGTCTTTTCACCGAGTCATCTTTTCGATGATTAATAAATGCAGGTATTTTCCGAACTATTGTTTGTATTTCATGTAATTTGTTGTGTGCTCACTCATTCCATTTATTTTGCAAACAATTGTATATGTTTTTATTAATGTAATGTTTAAAATCAGCATATGGTTCCATGCTTAGTGATACTTGTTTGTTCAGATTTGTTTTGCTGCTTTATCCGCTTTCACTTTGCCATTGATACCAATATGAACAGGAATTCAGCACAATACACTACGACAATATGACGTCATAAGCTCATTCAAAATCTTCACTGCTTGTTTCACCTTTCTTTTTATTGGTGAACGACACATTTATTTAGGTGTTTTCAGTTTTAATGGGGTGTTTGTTGTATGCTTTATTGAATATAAAAATGGGTGGTCATGATTTTGTACATCGATTTGTCACATGAGACGGTGTAGATTTACCTATACTATAAGGTGAAGATTTCTTAGAGCTTCATAACACAGACGTTAGTTGCAGCAAACATATTATTCATTAGAATAATAGTCTAAATGGTCTTAATAAAATAAAGAAGACAACGAGAAAGTCGGGTGACTCCCATAAGACCCTATTCAGGGTCAGTGGGGCTGTTACTATACCAAGTAGCAGCGAGGCGTTAATTTCTGTGTATAATAATAACATAAGAGCATGCACTGGTATTTTAAGTCCTACTGAAGAATTATCAAGATATTCAATTTTAATTCGGATAAAATATTCAAAATTATTTTCCTGATTAAACAATCTAAGTAAATGTCAGCGAGCCGAATATATGCGAGTTGCTGTGGAGTAAGTAATTGATCTTTCAAAATCGGCAAGTAATGCAGATCAGAGAGATTAACTTATGATAAATATATGTTTTTAGTGGTTTTATAGGGTGTCACCAGAACATAAGAGGGGGATTGAAAGACAATGTGCAGACCTCTTAAACATGGTTTAATCTCAGAATCCCTGAATCCGATACGCTTTAGAATTTGTCTGTCTAACTTGTTAAGAAACGTCTGGTGAATATCGAATGGTAAAAGATTATAGGTGACTAAATGAAGTTGCTTAACCACATTTACATCCCTAGCCTCGACTTTTGAATAATTTGACAAACTTATTAAAGTAGACATGACAATTAAACAGAGCAAATGCCGATTCGGTAAAAATAACATTTCATGTCTTGGTCATATATTTTCTAATAAAGTCGACATGAACATTAAACAAAGCCAATGCCAATTCGATATAGATAACGTTTAATTTCTTGGTCATATCTTTTCTAAGAACGGCGCCGGAAGACCCTAGTAAAATTGATGCAGTTAAAAAAATAAACTAATTAAAGAAAGTGCAATCATTTTGGAATCATGCAATCACTATAGACAATTTGATAAGGATTTCATTGAACGATAAGCCATTTAAGGCAATAAAATCAGATAACGATTTAAATTCGACCGAGGAGTGTCAAAATGCATTTAATACGTTAAAAGAAAAAATAAGCAATGCTCCTATGTTGGTTTTTTGAACTTCGATAACAAATAATATATAACAAGTGATGCATCAAATTATTTATATGGTTGTTTTTTATCACAATGCTCTGAGGATGGGCAAGAAAAAGATTATTTGTTACGGAGGAAGAAGTCTATCGGCACAAAAGCGAAAC
>LQRL01131255.1:41521-51954 GCA_001703475.1 Hydroides elegans | reverse complement strand
GTTTGTAGCGCGTACTAATCATAGTCCTCTTCAATATCCGAAATTTCTTAAATACTCCACAGTTAGACCTGGTCGTTGGTTTATGCTTTTACAGGATTACAGGATTACAAAAATAGAAAAAAATAAGTCAAATGTTGTAGCAGATGCACTAAGCACTAAGTAGGTGTGAATACGATGAATTTCACATAAACTCTGTAACATATACTAACAGTGAACATAATCAATCAAATAAGGTGCATGAATCAATAGCATTATATGACAATCTTCTTAAAGTATTAGAATCTACTCACATATCTTTTGAACAAGCAAATGATGATGAGTTCAAATATATTATAAAATTTGCAATCAGTCTCTGACAAAATAATTAAAGCAGATATAAACATGAAACAAAGCAAATGGCAATTCTGTAAACATAAGGTTTCATATATTAGTCATATAGTTTCTAATATAGGTGTTCAAGTAGACTGATGTAGTTAAAATATTGCCCGATAAATTTAAGCAATTGCAATAATTCATTTGAATGAATTAAATTGAACAGAGGAGTATCAATATGCATTTGATGAATTAAAACAAAAGACAATGCTCCTATTTTGGTCCTTACTAACGTTGATTCCAACTTTAATATTACATATGATGCATTAAATTATTCATCTGGCTATTTCACAATATTCTGATGATCTACAAGAAAAGTGTTATTAATTACGGAGGGAAATATCGATTGGCGCAAGATCGTGAAAAGTGAAACAGAGCACAAAAGTTTGCACATCTTTTCGGCCATTTGTTATTTTAGATTTTACGTAGCTGGGCGTGAGTTTGAAGCGCGTTCTTATTATTGTCCACTTCAATATCTTAAATCCCTTAAGGACTCCAGAGATGGACTTGGTCGTTGGTTAATGTTTTTTTACAGGAATTCGATATAAAATAAATTGTATAAGAGTAAGTCAAATGTTGTAGCACATGCACTAATTAGGCGCAAATGCGATGAAATTCCTAAAGAGTCTTATAGATTTATCATTACTCTGTAACAGATATTAGCACTAAACATAATCCAACAAATAAGGAGCATGGATCAATAGCATTATATGACAATCTTCTTAAAGTATTAGAATCCACTCACATATCTAATGCACAAGCAAATGATGATGTTTACAAATACATTATTGAATATCTAAAAACTCTCGCACTCCTGATGATAAAATGACAAGACGCATTTCTTTTGCAAATGAAAGTGTTACACTTGATAATGATAATCCTTATCGCTGGTATTATTCAAGGGGAAAAATCTTCTTTTTTTTAGAAAACAAGCTTTTAAACAGCGTGCCATATCTACAACAAATAATGTCAAACATGCACGATTCCCTACTTTCCTGTATTTTGGCTCTGTTATATGTTATCCTGAGCTTTCCAGTACATATTTTTGGCCCAGATATTACACTGATCTGGAAGAATAAATGAAATATTGCCCTAACTGTCAAGCAGCTAAGGCAGCCGAAAGCCGCTTAGCTCACAAATAGAGCCCCTTACCATCGTTGATAAAATATTCAATAGAATGCACATTGACAAAGTTGGACCCCTCGACTATGAACCATCACCATGAACGCATTTCGATCACAATAGCGACAACACACACAAATAATGTAGCACAGCAGGAACAATCCGACAATTGTCAAGAATATTATAAGAGCGTTGTTGTAAGCCAAGATAGCTTAGAGGTAAAAACGGGAAAAAATGTGCCGTTAAACGATTAATTACATTTAATTAAAAAAATGTACTAAATTTAATGGGGCACCGTTTATTGGTGTGTTTACAAGATAGAAAATACCTCCACATTTTCTTTGTAAGGAAATAAATATGAAATCTCGAGTAAAATAGCCAAACAATTCTATATTAAGAGATAAATAATGGAATGGTCAGAAAGAGAAACAAATATACAACAATAAAAGAATAAAATGCGCAATGAAAATGAAATTGCTATATGCACATGAACTTATATATATAACAGTTTGTCAATAAATGTGTGAGATGTGTGTTTAGTTTTTCACATGTAGAAGTTAGACAAAATATCAGTGAATGAAATGTACACCTATCTTATCTTATGATTTATAAAAACTTTAGCTTTATTTGACAGTTTAGTCAAGCGCTTGTAAGTAAAAATTATTTAACTCATGCTGCTCTTAAATCTTCTAAATTTAGGCCATATTAATTCGTTTGAACTGAGCTTCTCGTATTTAAGTTTACATAACAACCTGCCTGCAGCCGATTTTTTATGCATAGTATATTCTCGTTGAGACAGACATTTTGCATTGTGTATTTATCACCCACTAACCCCAAGCCGCTCGTCGCATGTCGCATGCAATATGTCATCTGATAAGTCTTTAAGGTTAAATATAGTCAATCCGTATTTAATTAGAAATCTCTATTTAAATGTATTGTATTGAGTAAATCAAGCTAGAAATATAATCTTAAATCTTAAAGTAAATGAACCGTGGTTATCATTTTGATTAAGTGACCTTATCATTTTCGAGTAAATAACTGATACTATATGCCCCTCATTCAGTCTCACGATAAATATCTAGATGACAACAACTTTTATTCTCATCGCTCGCCTTCTCGTTTATTATTATTATTATTATATACTGTTTTTATATAGCGCCATACCATTGACATGTTCATAGCGCTGAACAATACTGAATACATTTAAAGACTATATGAGAACATTATATGACTAGAAGCTTAAATTAAGAATACGTAGTTAATACTTATAGCGGTCCATTGTAAAACAAATATTGAGCTTGATACACTTTATCAGAAGATTTTACCACTAGATAATAAAAAATTGAACACATAGTAAATACTTATAGTGGTGCATTATAAACAAATATTTAGCTAAGAACATTATAGTAATAAATAGTTACATTAAAAACTCATTAAACAGTTCGGTCTTTAGTTTTCGTTTGAAAATGGTTATGTCGGAACATGATCGTAGTGAGTCTGGGAGTTTGTTCCAAAGTTTTGGGGCACACATACTGAACGCCCTGTCTTCAGATTCAATTTTGTCGATTTTTAAGAACACTCGCTACATTCTAAAGAAATTATTATGGATCTACAAGATGACAAACTTCCTACTTCGGATTGCTTTGAACGAATTGATATAAATAACTGTGACTTTGTGACTCCAATTCAAACAATTATCCATGTTATAATTCAGGGATACAATCATCAAAATAGGCCATAATGAATGTGATTAGAATGATTCCTACGAAATCTCAACGTAGCAGCGGAAGAACTACTCGATCACTGTTTGCATTCGTCGGCTCCATAAGCAAGGTGATGTTTTATGAAACGCATAATGACGCGACTACAGACGAGGTGAATAAGGTTTTGCTTTAGATAATTAGCGTCAACCGTTAAACGATTGATTATACGGACGACGTCATCTGAGTCTTGACTGAAAACTTAGGCTCATGGTTTCGTCAATGCGACAACCGCTTAAACTCTCTTAACAAAACCATAAACAAAACAGTTCAAAGTTTAACTGTATTCGTCGATACGACTTACAGCGAACTTCAAACTGCACTTATTGCTGACCTGAATTGTTAGCAACGGGTAAATATTAATTTTTACTATAAGGTTAATTGTTTTCTGTGGCAAGAAATCACAGTCGATCTGGTTAAAGATAAAACTACCTTTAATATTGTAAGATAATCTGTTCAAATTATATAAAATTCATTCAATAAGTGTACCAGTTTATAACAAAACTTTATTTAGTAAAAAGACCAATTACGTACCAAATTAAATTGCTTTGAACTTAAACTCCCAAACTTTTATTGAAATGAACGAGACGCCAGAATATTCTATAAAGAATTATCGTGTTTGTCATGCCCCTTCGGCGTATTTGAACTAGAATCCTATTCATACTCTCTATCTATTTTCATAAATTACCAAAATAATATAAAGGAACGAAATTAATAATAAAGAATTAGTTTCCGAAGTTCTAAAAATCTACCCAGAATGCGGATCTTAACTATAACTTAATATTTCAAAAAATCATAAAGGTACTGATATTAAATTATCTGTTAGGGATTGGTGCATGTTTTACATTTACTCATTGCCTTGCGACACATCAATATTTTTTGACAAAGGTTTTTTTTTAAATAAGAGAATCGTGCCCTGCAATAACGAGGAACTCGCAGATACCTTTATATATCCAAACAACGTTGCTCTAGCCTTACATTTTACAAAAAATATTTCAGACAGGAACAAATATTCGTCATTCGAGCGATCGATCCTTTTAGAACTTAAATTGAAAGACTTAGATAGGAGCATGATTGCAACTCTATCAACATTTGTTAATTAAATTTTCACAATTTATTTATTACAAAAAACTCAGTTTTATCACAATGATGGTATGTATAGTTGGCCTCATAAGAACCCAAGTCACGTATCATCATCCTGAAGTCCATTCCTATTAATTCTATATTACATGTTGTATGACTGGTATAAACATAATGAATATCTATGTATGCTTCACTTCTTCGTAAAACCAAAGATTGGGGGGAACTCTGCTACTGACAAAACTTTTTGATAGACTCTGCCACTGATGAAACTCTCTTTTCAATCATCATTAAAAGATTATCTCGAACATATATCACGGACATTAGAATTAGCTTCAAAGGACATATTTGAGCCGATGCTATCTCGTGCGGCTTAAAACAACTATGGTTAGATAACCTGAGAGTCAGAGTATCTATTTTGATATATGGGAACGAAAAATCGTCAACATTTCGTGGTTTCAGTACTTTAAATTGCGTAAAATTGTCATACAACCCTTCACTGCTCATTTGCTCAGGGGACCATTTCCTATACATGACCCGGTACCGCGACATGTGTCAATGCAACCATGCAAATTTTGGTAGGTTACATGATTAATCACAGAAAATCTTCGAAATAAAGCGACTCTATTAAAACAGCAAGGATTGTTGTTTTTTAAAAGATTATTTTACTTCCCCCATTTTAAAGTGACGTTGATATAGTGGGTGATAACATCCGTGTTTCGTCCGTTTGCTATCACACATCTGACTGTATAAATTGTTTCTTTTTATCTTATCTATTTGTTTACCTTATCTATAACTTGCTTTAATTCATTTGGATTATGATGTTGATAATGATGACAATGTCGGCGACAATCGTATTTTAATTATATTTTATATAATGATGATGTTCCATTGTGATTTTACTATTCATTTCATTATCCATTTCAAATATTGCGCCCATAGACATCAGAAACGGCGAAAGGCCGAGTGCCTCATCCACTCGCAAATGCTCATACCAAGAACGGAAGGCTCAGGTGTCTAACGTATGTCAGAGGGACTTTGACACCACACGTCTAACCACAGCCGAGCTGACAGGGCAACTTAAAAACATGGTTTCTAAGCATCTGCTCGTTGATGATAAACATAAAATCATCTACTGCCACCGTGGAAAGGTTGGGAGTACAACATATAAGAGCACAGTATTTAAAAGCGTATTTGAAAAAAAATATGGAAACGTAGCGTATGGTAAATTATTCAGAACTGCCACGATTCATAAAGCCTTGCCTAAGTTTGGTTTGCGGTGGATTGCTCGAATAGAAGAGGAAGAAAAACGTGAGACATTAGATAGTTATACAAAGGTCTAAACAGTTCGGCATCCATTGGCACGACTTTACTCATTTTATAAGAATAAACTTGAAAGTGGTGCCCGGTTAAAGAAAAGGTGAAAAATGTAAGCCATACCAGAGATTTATGGGTCCGAAAATTGCGAAAGCTATGCGTCCCCAAGCAAGAATGAAAAACCTAACATGTGCCACCGATGTGTCTTTTGCAGAATTCGCTGCTTATTATGCCGAGAACCCAGAAATACAAAGGGATAGACATTTGATACCGATTAGTGCTCAATGTGAGCATATGTTCAATTGACTGCGATTACCTTTTGGGATTGGAAACAGGAGATTCAGATCAGAATTTCTTTCGGGATTATTACTTCGAGAACAAACATTTGAAGAGAATGATGGCGCGAATGTGAAATATAAGTATTTTTTGTTTGTGAATGCAATTCGAAATCGTCTTATGGGATATTACAGTAATGAGGGAGGAAAGTGAATAAATCATAATGAATGTTAATGCTATTTTGTATGATGAATTATTAATATAAGGATATAATAAGGATATAATAAGTTATGCCGAGTATGAGTAAAAATATCATGCTTCTAGTTAGTTTATTGTATATTGGATATTTATATCATTGATTAAAGTTCGTGATTCGTGATCAATCGTGATTAATAAGGTGAGTGTCTTATCTCATAAATAAGCTGCAAGCTACAGCAAAAGAACAGCGCTCAGATTTAAAAACAGTTCAGTATCCGAAATTTTAAATGATGCGCCTGTTGGAGGCGATGGTGCTAGCCATTTTAATGGCTAAAATAACTCGATTTAATGTATGTGAATGAATAGATGAGACGATGCTATAATTTATGTAAATAAATGTAAATATTGACATTATGAGTGTTATACATTTGTTATTAAATGGTATCCTATTTACATGAAAAAATATATTGATTGCATGAACAAGGATTGAGTGAAATTGCGGCTCTTATGATTCGGGACACATATGATGGCAGTGACAGAGCTTTACAAACCAACTTGTTGCTCCCAGCTAACACTCTGCTAATTTAGCTTTGAAATATTTCGTAAATAATGTGTAGTCCAAATTGTCGTTTTATGACGCCATTTATAACCATGTCTGACTAAAAATGCCCATGCCTTGTATTTTATGTGAATTGAAATGTAAAAGTAAATCAGGTGTTTCGTGAAATTTGGTAAGGGAGAGGTGATACCAAGTGGTTTAAAGCCCTTGTTAGTTGTTTTGTAATAAACCCCCAAATTACATAAAGCTTGAAAAGGCCACGCCTCTCTTGACCAAGCGACCATTATCGCCTGGTATATAAACAGTTGCTGCACTCATTGCATACAGCTTTTTATCATATTAAACTTTAACAAGTAAACCGACGTTTGTTGTTATTGTGTTATTGACCACGCCACGCGGTCGGAAACTATAAGGTACGACCAATACGGACCCTGCAACGTGTTATCAGAATGATAGCCGAGTACATGCGCGACCATTTATTCATCGCTTAGACCTAGGAGTATAAAAACTAGGTACTCCATGAAACGAAGCCGTCTGAGCACATTGGTACACAATATACGAGTTGCGATTACTTAATTTGATCTGAACGATATATATAATTTGAATACTTTCATTTTATAGTTATTTTTCTTAATCTTTTGTGTACCTTGCCTTGTTTTAAGCACGCTTCATGTATCAAAATATCTGGTTTTTGTGTTCTTTCTGCTAATAATTAAGACCTTATATTATGGCAATTAGTGTAAAGGTGTGTTTTTGTCGTTCTCCGCTATAACATGTTTACACAAAATAGTTTTTATTGTAAAATATACTTCACTTATTTTAAAGACATAGTTATTCAACAGTGATCCATCATACAATAGTAAGAAACAAGAGACATGATTTGTTATAATATACTCTTATCGTTTTAATCGGTTCATTATTTTCCAAAATAATCATTTGTATAATAGCATGGACTAACTATGGTATTTTCTTAGGCGCAACCTGTTTAAATGCATTTTTACTTGTGTTCTATTTCGAATATTAAAATAAAAATTACACCACTAGATCCGAAATTTCCATAATGTTACTTTGATATGCTTTTTATCTTTTTGATATTAATCAAGGAAAACTTATTCGAAATTTACATGTTGTGTTTGTAACCTTTTAACGACGAGGTCTTAAGCATCCTACATAGAAATCGATGTGGACAAACAATGCCGCCCAAGTATAATCTTACTTGTCGGTCATATAAAAGTCAAGCATTTAATGAAATTGTCTGTTCCTCAAATTGGTCTATCAATAGTAGGCCTACATACAAATATGAGCATTTACAAATGATTTAAACTGTAGCGGACCCTTTTACTTATACGATCCCGAATTTCTTAGCTTGTCAAGTTTTAAAGTTGACACAGATTAAATGGAACATATATGAAGAGCATTTCTAATTGGAATATTGTTCATTTCATATGCGCAAACGTTCCTAAACTGGGATCCAAAAGTGTAATTGGTCATAATCATGATGCTGTTCTGTTTACATGTCAAATATATCTGCAGAAACTAGGGCGGGAAGGGGATTATCTATAAAGATATGATGACACACATCTTAAGATAAATTTATCAAAATTGGTTTCTATATATCAGGATGTCATTATGAAAATTACGTTCATACATATGTTCAAAATGTTAAGTTCCGATTTGTTCTTATACTTATTTCGTTCGTTAGTCAGGTTTTAGCTTTGATGCTTGCATAGAAATCAAGAATTACACATTCGTTAAAATCATGCGCATATACCGCCTGACCTTTCCCCTTCTTCATATTTTTTTTATTATCAATATTTATTTTTCCCGATATCATATTATACACGCTGTTCAATAAATAAATGGAGCCGCTGCCTTTCAGTTAACAACAAAGAATGATGACAATGAAATATATGAGTTATTAGTCGTATCAGCAATATGCGAAATTCCCTTCTTTATTTGCTCTCTTTTACCTGATAGTTCGAATCATTTTAGTTGTCTTATCTTCTTAACTCTACATTGTTCGTTATGCACAAAAACTATTCTTTTATTCTTATTTAATGAATAAACTGTAATAAAGACGGTTTTACAGACAATAATTGCTTCTCATTAATATATAAAAAGAATGATTATTGAAACAGTTGCCTAACCATTTACAGCCACATATGTCATCATTATATCTTTAAAAAATCTATCAATCTTTATAAGACATTTCTTCGAAGAAATGATCTTTTTGGTAAAAATATGTATATTAAGTTTTGCATAACATCGTATAAAATCTATCTTAAGTTGATTTTTATACAAATGCTTGTCATGATATCAAATAAATTTCAGGCGTGTTATCTTATCAAAATGCTATAAAGATCACAATTTAATTTGAACAAACTGTTCACATTGACCAACAAAAGATTGCAGACATATGAAATAAACAAACATATGAACTATGTCACTTTCAGTATTGCATTGTCTGTGATTTCTATCCACTGTGTGATTTAATTTAGATGCAATAAGATAAGATGCCTTCAAGTGTATAGAATATCATTATCAATCATTTATTGTCAAACATTTTTTTTGTAATTATATTTGTTCTTGCAAATATAATCTTAAAACCATTATTGCATAATTGTATGTTTTAATTGTTCAATATTTGGATACATCTTGGAATTATAATATATCTTCATTAAAGTTACTTGCATGATATGTGTAATTATAACGTATTAAATATGTTTTTTTGTTCATTGGTTCGGGGAGTAAGTGTTTAATTGTTGTCTTATGATGCTGCTTCATGATTATATAACATATATGTTTTCCATGATATTTAGATTGCGCATAGGATGCCTTGTGAACTGAGTATGTTTGTTTTATATTAACATTATGTAACATTATGCTGGTTCTATGACAGAACACCATGATTGTTGAGTTGACGGAAGGTCTTTGAAAGTATCCATTCCTTTTTTAGAATATAGTAGTGTTATCAACAAATGCATTCTTATTGAACCACACAATTTCGTTTTGAGTCTCCATTTTACCTTTGGGATATTTCCTATTTTATACCAGTGATGCAGTTTTTTCTTTAAAAGGTACAATATATTGAATTCATTATTAGTGTGTGCCACATATAAAGCCATGATGCCACCAAATTTCATAATTGATAAATAATTCTATGAAATGGACAGATAATGTTTTTTTTTAATTTCTAATATCCAACCGTCTTTCATATTTGATAAAAAAAGGTATGAAATGGACAGATAATAATTTTCAATTTTTAATATCTAACCGTCTTTCATAATTGATAAATATTTCTTCTAAATTGACAGATTTGTTTTTTTTTAAATTTTTAATATCTAACCGTCTAATGCAAAATAAGCGGCATTGTTTTGAAGTGCAATGTGTTTGGCGAATGTATTGTTAAATGATTGAAAAAAAATCTAGATCAACAAGCCATCGTAGAGGGCAAAGCCCCCAACCTCCCACCCTTCTTTATCATTTCCTGTTTTATCTTTTTTCATTCCCTGTATAATTTCCTCGGTTACTATCTTTCTATCATGTTTCTCTAATTTTTCATTGAATCCTCAAATATATAACTATTCGGTTTGCATATGAACACCAAGTCGAATTTAAATATTCTAAATATTTCGATTATCATTATTATTATTACAACATTTATTTATAATGCACTTAATCTAAATAGCTCTAAGTGCTAACAATCTCATATAGATATAAGTATGAGTAACCAGAACATCATTACTAAA
>LQRL01131255.1:20951-41511 GCA_001703475.1 Hydroides elegans | reverse complement strand
AAAATTAACAATTATATGCCTGTTTAAACAGATGTGTTTTGAGTAACTTTTTAAAAACAGTTTGACTAGTACATGATCTTATTTCTAAAGGAAGTCTATTTCACAGAAGAGCAGAATTAGAATACTCAAACATTTTCATTTAACTAAAAAGAATGTAATAAGCAGAGTAATTAGAATATTCATTCGCGTATATTAATGGATTCATGTTTATAACGAACTGTCGGAAATTACCATAACATATATATTTTTCTTGGTCGAAAAACGATTATTATGCACAGAACCCACTTGTGACGCAACAATTCAATTGTTATGCAGATTGAACAATTGATTAATTGCGTCACAAGCATACTTTTCCTAGTTATTGTTGCGAAGCATAATTGTTACACCTCAATTGTTTGCGTCATATTTTCTCAAAAAGGTTGAGAATTTCTAATTTTAAAGCAGATTTCCGAACTTATCATTTATTAAATCAAAAAATAAAAAGGTCGGGCATCTACCTTATAACTTTTCACACATTCCTTCCCACTGATGTTTATAGCTACATGCTACCGTTTTAGTGCTAGGCCTTGACGAATCTTTTTTTGGTCACATTTTGGGTCTAAAAAATCATCCCGTTTTAATAACCCCCTCCGGGCCCCTAGGCCCCGGTTGGGGGCTAAAAACATTGTTTCAAAAACTGAAGTAAACTAATTTGATATGCACCAAATTAGTCAACAATAACAAGAACCTGTAGCCTGAGGGTTCATTAATAAAGAAATTATCGAAAATCAAATAAACAGAAATACGCGATAAATGATAAAGAAGGATACTATCTATGCACTGTTGTTTCAATCATATATATGCTGAGTTTGTACACAACGTTGCCGATGAGGGACACGATCATACCAAGCATTTATTGGATGTGCATGGTGTGTACCATAAACTATGATACATGTACGCGAAAGGAAATGATGTCACGCAAGCATGCCCAGAATGATTTGGTTTGCAGGGTGCGTGCCATAGACTATGATACATTTACGCGTATAGTGACGATGCGTATAGATCACACGCGTGTAGTGACCAAATTCATGAACGTGCAGCGTCAATCGCTGTTAACTTGAGAAATAATATTACGACGCAGTTAAGCGATCGTCTGTTTACATATGTTGATCATGTTAGTGTAAATGATATGACATGTTTCGGGATTAAGTTCATAGCGATTAACTTATATTACAAACCCCATGGAAATTCTCCTGGTAATGGCGGATTTATAACCAATCTAACTTTTATTACACTTTTATTGCACTTGAAATTCTTAAAGAAATGGTTGATATTATGACCCTGCCATGTATCAAGAACAGACTATAACATACAACTTTGGGTATCACTATTGATCATTTTATAGTGTTTGTTATTATTTTTGCAAACTTTCACATATTAATTATCATCATTTAAACAGTCAAAATGGTGTGAGGACACTTCAAAACTTTAGTATTTCAGGAGATTTTCGTGTTATTCAAAGTAAAAATTTAAACAATATATAACGTTTGTGGTTCGACTTATACAGATGTAGCAGATAATCAACGTGATCTTACCGATGCCACATCTAAAGCTCCTTTACAGACAAGCCACACAAAACACCGTAGGCCTATTAATGCATTGAAATTCAAAGCCTTTTCAATGGCAACATATATCCTGTCATATATATAAACACACATGAATTCGTTAGTCAATTTTTTTTATATGCTTGAATCAATTTAAGAACACCATAGAACATGAATAATTTTAGGAAAATGAATAATTAAATACAATTAAATAGTTTGAAAGATAAGTTATATAGAAATATATGAATATGCTACAAAAAGGAAAACAAAACACTATTTTCTTACAAACACTTGGAATTCTTCAAACAATCACACAAAATATACAAAAGGATCAATTAATCCTATTTGTTGTATGATAATTTTAGTTTATAACTAATAAGCAAATGTGGTCTAATGCAGTCTAATCGTTATAAAACTTTTCCATTTGGGTTAAGTGGTATTAAGGACACCTTAATGAACAATACCGTAGCATCTTAAAACTAAACTGTAATGTTGTTTTCAAGATAGAAATCAGGCTTGAAACGGTTAATTGAATCTTATTTTGCGTATCAATTTCGAATTAATGCCTGCAATATATGAAAATGGCTACCAATGCAAACATGAGAAATATTTGTTTTCAATAACAGATGCCGACGAAAATCATAATGAAATAGATAAAACCACTCTCTTAGTTTTAGGAGTGTTCAAAGATATAGAAATAGATATTGAAAGCATGCATTGCGCCATGTGATATACACTTTACACAATAACGTAACGTTTAAAAACGTATGCGTCGATCAAGTGTATATTTCAAAATTCATATAAAACTGCCTTAAAGTAAATATAAAATTGAATCAATTTTATTGATCTCAAATCATAACTAACATTGAATGGTAACTAGTTAAAAGACGTGTCAAATTATCTCAAGAAAGTTTCTGACGACATATTTGATGACCAAGATATCGCCAGGTTATATTTAAGCGACCAAAATTAAACCACCCCATTATCATCAAACTCCATGCATTTGGTGAAATTTATCCTAAATGCATCTTAGAAGCTATCGAAAAAGCGATCCAGTCAAAAGAGGGATTATATATAAATGATGAGTCCACCATGAAATTAGGAGTTGTGCGAATGGACAAAGGGGCAGGTAGACGCAGAATTACTAATGCGAAATCAGATTTAAAAGCAAAAAGATCTATCGTTGAAATAAACAACGAAAATGTGCTTATGTATTTGCTAGGTCAAAAGTTATGTGCGTTGCTCGACGTGCTGTTGTTGACAACAACAAAGCACTTGCAGTTAATAAGATATATCATCTTTTGAGACAAGCAGACAAACATTTGCAGAAAGAAACTGCCCTTAAATAAAGAAAAACAAGGGTGATTGCTGTCATGCCTTGTGATACGTGTAGTCAAAGACGTGAAATTCGAAAGCGATCAATGGCAAAAGGTATGACAATTTAATTTTGCTTGACTAACTTATCAATAAGAGCGTGGTTCCCAAAATCATTTACACTGTCTCAAATAGAAAATACTTGACAATATCAAAGCTAAATATGCGATTAAGTGTTTTACCTTACTTTTTGAACATGCTTTCTGCCTATCCAAAAGCCTTTGGTTTAACACAGTTAAAAAGGGGTACTTTCCACTTTATTTTAATTTCGGCATTCAATCAAAATTATGTTGGTCTACATCCTCGCGAGGTACGGGTCATGGTGAACTATTAAACTTGTATGTGAATCCTTTAAGTGCAAACATGAAGAGAATATGACCCTCCATTGGTAACTATCTTGAATAATTAACTGATATGTTGGATAGTTTTCATATTGTAGATCTTATGTCTGCGGGACCTAACGATTACGCCTACCGATATGACAATGGCCAAAACTGTTGCAAGAAATTATGTTTTACCCTTAACCAGACACACACATCGCAAAGATTATCTTTTATTCTATGAAGAGTGATTTAGAAATGTATATGATTTATCGATGTTATTGAACCTATGATTTTCATATTTTGTACAGTTATTAGCAGCATGTTAACTTATGTATGATATGAGTGGAATTGTTCATTGAAGTTAATAAAAAGTAATTTTGAATCTAGATATCAGACATGTGAATAAACAATTTGTATACTAGACAAGCGAAAAAAGTTAATCAGGCAAACTAGTTATTTGATACCGTTTATATGGGTAAATGTCATTTTAAAAGTTTATGGAATTATAATACGATTATAGTGGTTTATCTATAAGATATGAAGGTTACATTTTCCGTTTAAAGAGTTGTAAAGAGTAGTTTGACGCATTTGACGCTTTAATGTAGGTATCTAACCTATTTCACAACAATATTTTTAATCATCAAACCACCAATAACGAATCAAAAACCGAGAAAAATGCATTAAAGTGATAAAATCCTATATTAAAGAAATCAAATAGAATCTGCTTGGTAACAACAATCGCCGTGATTTTACATTGCGCAAAATAATTGTTACGTGATACATGAAGCAAGTGGCAATTAGCGTCTTAAATAGCAGGTGGAAATACAAGTGCTAAGACAATACAGTAAAATCAAGAGTACAACTGAAAATTTAAATGAGAATAAAGGTTGAGTTTTCTCTATGTTTTCTATTTTTTTATGTTTCTAACCATGCATAACGTGCATTTAAAGATGTTTCTAAAACGGAAACGCCCTTGTAAAATTCAGATTCTCTTTTCTATGTATATTATAATACAAAAGCAAGCGATTCTTGAATGACAGATGATACAAAACAAACCATTTTGAAATGGTGAAAAACGTATAAGCTGCGTTCACGAAAATTAAAAAGCCAGAAAATAAAAGCTAAAAACTAAAAGCTCGAAAACATGTAGCACTATAATTCGTCTATTAGAAAAGCGGCCTTATATTTTAACAGATGGGATATAGTGCTATGTTTTCGAGGTTTCGATTTTCTTTATTTGGAAGCTTCTAATTTATGTAAATGTGCCTTAAATTCTAAATAATACATATATGCATGATTTGTTAATTGTTTTAGCTATATCTTTTTTAGTCTGTGCCGTTGTGTGTTATCATGAAATTGTTTCAAAAAATGAAATTAATGTATATAAATCCTGGGCCAGCTTGCGGTAGCACAGTTCAAGTTATTCATACTTTTTGTATCCGTCAATGAACAGAACCCCTTTGTTTATACGTTTGTTGAAACATTGTGAACAAATAAAACATATTACATTTACGGCGCAAATTACGTGAATGCATATAGTCCATATAAGTAATGTTGGGGTGATTATACATACGGGCACAATTTTGCCACCCAAAATCGGCTTGTAAGAAGGGTATATAAGATGGGTCAAATATTCCCTCCGTCCATTGGAAAAAAACGTATTACAGATATAAGGAAATGCATTGATTATGGAGCCTTGATTTGAATTGTTGTATATATTTATTTAGTTTATTCATTTTTGTCAATAGCATAGCAACTGCATTAATATAGAATTGCTATGCGCTATTGATGAGAATTGTCTCTTTTGACTGATACTATGGAGATCATATTCAAACTTATTTTACGCATTCTAATTTCATCACCGTTAATATTGAGAATTTAAAAATGATAGCAACAAGTCTCAGAAAATAATCAAGGTTAGTTGGTTGAGCATGGTAAAGAAATTATAATGAAAATGTATTGCAAACACATGTGAAATATTTTTTCATTGGGTATATCGGGTTGTCATCAGACAGTGGGAGTATTCTAAATCGTATGCACTGCTTTCCTTAAAGTTTTCATTTCAAAAAGTTTGTGGAAAATACTATATTTATTATGAGTTATTATTCAGTCATGTATTGAATTTGATATTGAAAATATTGATTCAAAATTGTCTGAATAACATCAACTCTTACTTTGATTAAATAACAATGCCGGCACGACAAATATTCAAGAGGGAGGATGGTTGAAAGGAGGACCGTACAAGTAATGGCATGATGTTCATACTATGATATTTTTACAACAACATTTCAATAAAACTGGTCTATGTAGTGGGATCATTGGCACGCTCAGCATAATTGCTATTTTGTATCTTTGAATTCAGTATTTTTGTTATTTTGTTAAATTCGTTTCTATTTTTTATAGCATTATAGCATATATTATGTGACAAAGATGTTTACTATTTGCAAGCAATTTCATTTCACGGATGGTAATGATTCAGCGGTTTTAATTGTATTTTAACAAAAAAAAATCTAGTTTATATCATCATATATACAATTAGTTATTAGCTTGGAAGTTCAATATATTCTGCAAATGCTTTATTATATGATTTATAACTTTTTTTCCAAAATTGAAAGCATGCTTTCAGAAACTTATTAGCGTAATTTAATAGCATCCACTATGGTACAATCCCTTTATCTCCCAAACGTCTAGGGTGATGGCATTGAAATTCAAAGGGGCTAATCAGTCAACAGAGGGGCATCTTTTAAATTAGTGTGTGACCAGTGGAGGTCGGATGGGAGCGTTTCTAAATATATGTGACGTTATTTAAATTGAAAAGATAAGACAATTATCTCAATCGTTTTTGTTGATCAAGGGCTCGTGTATTTGCATGCGCTTGGTGTTTTATCGTATACAAGATGCGTGAAATAATATGGTTTGTGTCAAGAGTACGTAAAATGAGTTGATTTTCAAATGTATTTATTATGTTTAAGTATAAAATATATCAAATCGACGTAGCAGATTTTCAAATGTATTTATTATGTTTAAGTATAAAATATATCAAATCGACTTTGCGAATCGAATGTGAACAAATGTATGTTATACAATGTATCATCAAAAAGATGGAGCATCGAGGTATGTGTTACTTATATTTTGGGACAAACAAACTTTCGGTTAATAAAGATATTATCAGAAAACTAGCATGAAATAATGGCAAAATGGTATTAGACACTCCGTTTGCTAGTCCTAAAACCTTTTGTTTAGTCATAAAAATGTTCTTGCATCCAACAAATAAATTTGAATTTCATTTAAATTTTGTTTGCAAAAATTGTTTGATTTCAAGTAACGACACTATTTCTCATATGGCATAAAGAATGTTATTAATGTTCTGGTGCTGTTAATAAAGGTTTTGCATAAACTAGAATGTGACATATAAGTATCAGTAAAATATTTCTACACCTACTTATATTGAAACATTAATTTTCAGAGTAATGTCTTTCGAAATTGGTTGATCTAATTATTCCTTGTAGTGTATTCAGATTTTAAAAAGCAAACGTGTTCCTATAAATATAATCAAATATATAAATAATTAAGTGTCATCACAGATGCCATGGTAATTTTCCCAGAAATGGCGGATACCATCACCCCACCACGCCCTCAGAGAAGTAATGCACAACATACTTTAGGTTAGCCACTCTATCAGTTTATTGTGATTGATATTATTTGTGCAAACTTTCACATATTGCTCGGACTCATACATGTATGAACTAAAATAATAAATAAAATGTTGCAGATTAAGAGCAATGTCTTTCCAAAATTCATTTTGAAATTCTTAATAAGCCATAAACCCGCTACGTCCCCAGAGAAGACTATCACATACAACTTCAGGTATCGCCATCTATGATTTTTTAGTGTTTGATTATTTTGCAAGCTTTCACATATTTTGTTTAACAATTATTTAAAATTTGATTTGATCAATTCATTGATTTTTGTTTGCAGAAACACTTTAAAATCTTCAAGAAATGGCGAAGAATATATCCTACTAACTTCAAAGAAGTCATACACTACATTGTAGCTCACAATGGCATAGGGTATAGCAATGTGTTTTCGCTTGAAAATTTATCATGAAAAGCTTGTTTATTGAAATCATTTACAATCGCTAAAAGGTAACCTACTTGATAATGTAAAAGCTAAATATGTGAGTAAGTGTTTTGCTTAACTTGTTGCCCATGCATTCTGCCCTAAGTCTTTGGTTTAACACAGCTTAACGGGGTACTTTCCACTTTTTAAATAAGGCAATCAATCAACATTATATTTGTCTGTATCCTTTTTAGAGATGTATGATGTTGATAGTATGTCTAGCAAGAATAGAAAGAGGTCCTGACATGGTATTCGCAAAAAGAAAGAAAAGTGTTCCATTTTTGACAAGAAAGGAAGCATGCTGTCGCTCTGACATTAAGATTTTAAAAAACTGCTCAATTGGTTCAATGAATGGATCGAAACCAACAGGCTCGTGGGAATGACCCACTTCTATTTATCCAACACAGCACAACTATGGACGCCGGTGGGGAACGCATGTATGATTTGTATGGGTATTATAAGGATTAGCCAGCACCCGCCTCCGATGCGTGATATGAGTAAGCCCATAACGGGCGGTAAGGCGACAGAAAAATTGAATGTGGACCGGGTGCCTTATATTCAATCACATAACGTGCGTGTTGATTGTATGTACCGTAACATGTATCGGCATCGCTTTATTGTGCTTATTGATATCGATGAAATTATTATACCCGAAAACAACGGGTGTGACACCCTGACCCAAATGCTTAGCAACGTGTATGCACTACCCGCTAAAAACGGTGCGGAGCCTCCTTCCATTTCGATTCGCAGTCGCGTCTATATACCGCCGCCGAAACGCTATTCGCTCATCCAAGCGATGGCGACGAAAACGCAGACGCTGTCGCTGCACGACTCTCACTACTTAGGAACACAGTGTATGCTCAAATGAAAGCACGCAATGTCAACAAGAACATTCTCAATCCACGCAAATGGCTGTTGTGGGGCATGTAAATCTGTTCAGCGCCAAAGTGACAAAGCACAAGAAATCAAAGACGATGGAAATACTTTTGTGCATCACTATAGACGCAGCTATGCAACCATGTATGATCGGCTTGGCATGGTCGAATGAGGATTCGTGACAGGTAAATGCGTTGGGAAATATTTTGCGCGACTTACAGCTCAGGATCGACACGTATTTAGATGTAATTTCGCCGCATATCTATCTCTGTTTATTTCGTTATATTATTTTGTATGATGACTAACATGAGTAAACTTATTTTCTATACGAATATATATATCTTACTTTGCGTTACGACTAGTTATATATGAAGTCACGAGTCTTATGTACCTTTTATTCCCTCACATACTGTAACAGGTGTCAGATTAGTATCCTTATTTATCAAGATGAAATTAGGATACCAGAAAAGTGTACACTTTTAACCAGAATCTCAATCAAACTTTGTTGACTCGAAAACGCATCTTGTTTGGTATGGGAATCTGGTTAGATAATGATATGTTTTTGTGCATCAATATATAGGCACCTTTCCCGCCAAATATGATAGGCTGGCGATGGTTGAAGGAGGGTTCGGGACAAATAAATGCGTTGGGAAATATTTTGCGCGACTTAAGGCTCATGTTCGGCAAGTATTAAATAGTATTCAGATGTAATTTCGCCGCATATCTAATCATTTGGATTCGTTTATCTTCAGTGTTATTTAGTATAGTGCTTTATTTAAGATAAGATATAAATTGACTTTAAGGACTATATGAACCATTGGCCATATTTGTTACTAAAATATAATATTTTCAAGAACGGAATAAAGGACATTGTGCGATTTGGCCGATATTCATATGATGATTTCTAAAATATATCAATCCGTATATTTGTATATATATATTTTGAAATACTATTATATCAGTGTTAACCCAGTGAAATATCTAGCGGCTCGATCAATTGTTTCATGTAGAAAAGTGATTACTTATAAACCCATCCAAGGAGCATTGGATTTTATCATCATTGATTGTTGTGATTTTCAAGATTTTGACGCAATATATGGTATAAAATCATAATTCATCATGATAAATCTCATTTTGGGACGTTTTGAAAAAATACTGAATTTTGTTGCGAAATTCAATATTTCAGTAGTCTAATATATTGCTCAAAAATGGTAGGAAAAGTTCAATTTTGGTCAAGGCCGCATTCGATCCCCAAGCTCATTTTCACATATATATTTTATCTTTATGATATCTTTAAAATATGTAAAATTCAGCGTGAGCGTCGAATGCGGCCTTGCCCAAACTTCGACTTTTATCGCGTGAAAAACACCTTCTTAAATAAGATAAATTCAAACAATTTTTGCAAAAACACCCAGTCACCAGATATCGTATCGGCTTTCTCACTAAAATTATTTGTTGTAAATATACTATTGACTCAGCTCTAAGTGATATCCCAAGTGATGTTGATGATACTTTTCTTGAAACCAGTTCTTTATAATTATTTTACGAACACCCCCCTAAATCCAAATGAAATTCATCCGAGTGTTTAAGGGCGTGTTATTTGGTAAGCATGCGGAATAGAAAATTTATGAAAAATGTTATCAATGCTATAGATAGTAAGCTTTCAAAATATATAACAATATATATGAAATTCCACAATTTATTTGTGTATGACCGATTATGAGCTCTGGGGTCTTTCTCTTTATATAAGTCGCACAAATTCCTTTAAAAGAATTTTACATAGATTGAAACCCTATTATATCATCTTTTAACGAGATAAAAAGTCTAGTGATTCCTATGTTCTTATCTTTATAGAAAATCGATTACTTGAGGACCCACCCTAAATGCAATTTATTTGGACACTTTGCTGCATATTTATTTTATTTATCGTCATTTGAACATACAAACAGTTGTTCATATCTACAATTAATCTAAATTAACATGGAGTCATCGTTACCTATCAAAATAAAGTTAATATGGAATTGATTATTTCGATGGTGTCGAGATTTTACGCTTATTCAAGATATTTTCGCGTTTCAAGATTGTGAAAAATTTGTGAATAAGTTCATTTTTGGTCAAATGTGCATTCGCCCTCTATGCCTAATTTCTAATATGTTATTTATATATATTCTAGCGTTCATATACTGAAAAATCAGCGTGGAGGTCGAATGCAACCTTGACCAACTTTCAATTTGAACTGAACAAAATATAGCGTCCTGAAACCTATGAATATTGATCAAATGTTGTGATATGGTCCAACATTATAACAGTGGTTTGACTTATCTATTTTATATTTCTTTGAAATTATTAAGCATATATTATGTTTCAATATATATTGAATGAAATATATAAAACCATTCTTAAGTGTAACTGCATTCGTCCATACGACTTACAGCAAACTCTAAATGGCTTGTTCCCGAGTACATGGGGTCGCCTATGGTATCGCGCTGTGCCTTCAGAATAACCATCAATTTCGATACTAGTTATACGCGGCACAAGGACCAAAAACATCAAATATACACCTGACGGTGATTAAAAATTGAAAAGATGAGACAACTGTCCCATATTTTTGTTGATCAAGGAGTTGCTTTGTATGTTTGAATTCGCTTGGTGTTTTATCGTATATAAAATGCGTGAAATTATATAATGTATGCCAATATTACGTAAAACTGAGTAGATTTTCAAATCTATTTATTATATTAAAGTATGAAATTCATAAAATCGAATTTGCTAAAATGTGAACACATGTATGTTATAAAATGTATGATCAAAACAATGGAGCAACAAGGTATGTGTTATTTATGTTTCAAGACATTACAACGGTTGTTATTCCTTGTAGTGTATTCAGATTTTAAAAATGATGCATGTTCATATAAATATAATAAAATCTATAGCTATATTAAATTTCATCACAGATGCCATGGTAATTTTCCCAGAAATGGCGGACACCATCACCCCACCACGCCCTCAGAGCAGAAATGCTCAGCATACTTCAGGTAAGCCACTCTTATTCGTGCAAACGTTCATATAGTGTTTGGATTCATATTTACATAAGTTATAAAAATATAATGTAGCAGATTAAGAGCAATGCCCTTCCAAAATGGTCGATGCAATTCTTAATAAACCATAATCCCGCTACTTACCCAGATAAGACTATCACATACAACTTCAGATACCGCTATCTATGATTTCATAGTATTTATTATTTTTGCATATTTTTGACAATTAATGTTTGATTTAAAATTTGATTTGATCAATTAATCGATATTGTTTGCAAAAACACCTTAAAATCTTCAAAAAACAGGCGGTGAATATATCCCACCAACTTCTTCAAAGAAGTCATACACTACATTGTAGCTCACAATGGCAAAGTGTATGGCAATGTATTTTCGCTTGAAAATTTATCACGAAAAGCGTGTTTATCAAAATCATTTACAATGGCTAAAAGATAACGTACTTGACAATGTAAAAGCTAAATATGCGAGTAAGTGTTAACACAGGTAAAAGGGGTACATTCCACTTTTTAAATACGGCAATCAATCAAAATTATGATTGTCTATATCCTTTCTTCGAGATGTATGATGTTGATAGTATGTCTAGCAAGAATAGAAAGAGGTCCTTGCATGGTTTTCGCAAAGAGAAAGAAAAGTGTTCCGTTTTGGACAGGAATGGAAGCATGCTGTCGCTCTGATATTGAGATTTTAAGAAGAACTGTTCATTTGGTTCAATGAATGGATCGAAACAAACAGGCTCGTGGGAGTGACCCACTTCTATTTATCCAACACAGCACAACTATGGACGCGGGTGAGGAACGCATGTTGGATTTGTATGGGTATTGTAAGGATTAGCCAGCACCCGCCTCCAATGCGTGATATGAGTAAGCCTATAATGGGTGGTAAGGCGACAGAAAAACTGAATATAGACCGGGTGCCTTATATTCCCTCACATATTGCGCGTATTGATTACATGTACCGTTACATGTATCGGCATCGCTTTATTGTGCTTATTGATATCGATGGAATTATTATACCCGAAAACGACGGGTATGACACCCTGACCAAAATGCTTAGCAACGTGCATGCCGCTAAAGACAGTGCGGAGCCTCCTTCCATTTCGATTCGCAGTCGCGTTTATATACCGCCGCCGAAATCGCTATTCGTTCATTCAAGCGATGGCGACGAAAACGCAGACGCTGCCGCTGCACCACTCTCAGTACTTAGGAACACAGTGTTTGCTCAAATGAAAGCACACAATGTCAACAAGAGCATTTTCAATCCACGCAAATGCCTCTTGTGGGGCATGGAAACCTGCTCAGCGTCTCTTAATCGCCAAAGTGACAAAGCACAAGAAATCAAAGACGATGGAAATGCTTTTGCGCCTCACCATAGACGCAGCTATGCAACCAAGTATGATCGGCTTGGCATGGTCGAAGGAGAATTCGTGACGGATAAATGCGTTTGGAAATATTTTGCGCGACTTAAGGCCCATGTTCGGCACGTATTAAATCGTATTCAGATGTAATTTCGCCGCATATCTATCTCTGTTTATTTCGTTATATTATTTTGTATGATGACTAACATGGGTAAACTCATTTTTAATATACGAATATATATAATTTACTTTGCGTTACGGCTAATTATACATGAAGTCACGAGTCCATTGTACCTTGTATCCTTAGTTATCAAGATGAAATTATGATGCCAGAAATGTGCACATCTTTGACCAGAATCTCAACCAAACTTTGTCGACTCGAAAAATGTATAGTAGGGAATCTGGTTAGATAATGATATGAATTTGTGCATCAATATAAATGCACCTTTCCCGCAAAGGATGATAGGCTTGAGATGGTTGAAGGAGGGTTCGTGGCGGATAAACGCGTTGGGAAATATTTTGCGCCACTTAAGGCCCATGTTCAGCACGTATTAAATAATAATCAGATGTAATTTCGCGGCATATCTATTCATTCGGATTCGTTTCTCTTCAGTGTTATTTAGTATAGTGCTTTATTTGAGAAAAGAAATAAATTGACTTTAAGGACTATGTGAACCATTGGCCATATTTGTTACTTAAATATAATATTTTCAAGAACGGAATAAAATTTAAAGAATTTTACATATTTTGAAACCCTATTATATAATATATTAACGAGATAAAAAATCAAGTGATTCCTATGTTCTTTTCTTTATAGAAAATCGATGACTTGAGGACCCACCTTAAATGTAATTTATTTGGACACATTGTAGCATATTTCTTTGATTTATCGTCATTTGAACATACACACAGTTGTTCATATCTACAATTAATCTAAATAAACATGGAGTCATCGTTACCTATCAAAATAAAGTTAATATGGATTTGATTATTTCGATGGTGTCGAGATTTTACGCTTATTCAAGATTTTTTCGCGTTTCAAGATTGTGACAAAATTTGTGAATAAGTTCATTTTTGGTCAAAGGTGCATTCGCCCTCCATGCCTAATTTCTATGTTATTTATATATATTCTAGCGTTCATATACTGAAAAATCAGCGTGGAGGCTGAATGCAACCTTTACCAACTTCCAATTTAAACCGAACAAAAATATAGCGTCCTGAAACCTATGAATATTGACCAGATGTCGTGATATGGTTTAACTTCATTCGTTCATACGACTTACAGCAAACTCCAAACGGCTTGTTCCCGAGTACAAGGGGTCGCCAATGGTATCGCGCTGTGCCTTAAGAATAACCATCAATTTCGATACTGGTTATCCGCGGCCCAAGGTAAAAAAGCATCAAATATACACCTAACGGTCATTAAAAAATGAAAAGATAAGACAACTGTCCCAATTTTTGTGTTGATCAATGAGTCGCTTTGTATGTTTGAATCTGCTTGGTGTTTTATCGTATTTAAAATGCGTGAAATGATAAACGGTATTTTACAATATGAATATTATATCAATGTTACGTAACACTTAGCAGATTTTCGAATGTATTTGTTATATTAAAGTATAAAATATATAAAATCGACTTTGATAAAATGTGAACAAATGTATGTTATAAAATGTATGATCAAACAGCTAGAGCATCGAGGAATGTGTTACTTATATTTTAAGACAAACAAACTTTTGGTTAATAAACCTATTATCAGAAAACTAGCATGAAATAATGGCAAAATTGTATTAAACACTCAGTTGCTAGTCCTTCAACCTTTTCTTTAGTCATAGAAATGTTCTTGCTTGCATCCAACAAATAAATATGAATTTCATTTAAATTGTTGTTTGCGAAAAAAGTTTAATTTCAAGTAACGACAATATTTTCTCATATGGCATAAAGAAGGTTATTAATGTTCTGGTACTATTGATATAGATTTTGTATAAACAAGAAGGCGATAATAAGTATTAGTAAAATATTTCTACACTTAATTATATTGAAACATTAATTTTCAGAGTTTTGTCTATCAAAATTGGTTGATCTTGGTGGAATTTAAAAAAGAAAACGAGTTCATATAAATATAATAAGATCTATAACCAAATAAATGTTAATTACAAATCCCATGGTAATTATCCAATCAATCACAATTATGTGATATAAGTAGATAAAGGAGTATAAGCATAGTAAGTTTAACAGTTTATTCATTTTTACATAAATTATATCATGGAAAGGGGTGTCATTTAAATCAAACATCCGTTTTAATATAACATAAATATTTCAAAACATTATTATGCGGCTATATGAAAAATGCGCACGACTGTGAGATGCGCTTTTATCGGTTACATTAATTTTGATTCGACTAGGAGATGCCATTAAATATGGCAAAACGGATACAATGCGTACAGCGTTATTAATGACTTTTTGGACAAATTTGTAAAATATGACACCGGTAAATACTAATTTACACTCCAAGATGACTTGTCATAGATGTCCCGTATTTTCTGTATTTCAGTAATGTGCTTTTGGAAAGCTGCAGACACACTATAGATAAACATGTTGAAATGCATACGCAAACCAAAGACTTAATGACTAAGGCTGCGGGATATCGGCTTTACGTACCTTTTTTCAACTTCACATCTGCAATGAAGTATGAAGTAATAGTTCAGGAAAAGCAGAACTGTTTTACAAAGACATAATCAGATGCGAATAACTTACAAGGCGATAATACAGATGCTGCTCGGTGTTTTTTTTTGCAAAAGCAAGTACATAATTCATATGTGATAATAGTTTTACACATATTTAAGAGTGCAATTTTAATTTATGGTTATTGTTTATTCATTGTATGTCCTTTCTTAACATGCATACCATATTAGGTTAATCTCAGAAATATAAATACATGGATAAAATAACATAACAAACACAATCAGCCTATTCGCTTTTATGTGTTCAAGAAATAAATAAAACAACCTCTTGGTTCAATAAATAAATTGAGTTATATCATGTAGTATATTCAAAGACCCCATCAAGTAGCTAACACTCATACATTGTAGGTAGTGTTTTGAAAATGTATTCGTTTAGAATATTTTATTTATCTTTTTTTTTATATTTGAATATTAAGATGCATTTGACAAATACAACTATCATAAAATCCTCTGCTTTTTGGCTATAACATGTATGGTAATGCTAAAGTATGTAGTTATACTTATAAGAATTGCAATAAAAACAACAAACTGATGCAATGTTCAAGTTTGTGCGCTGTTTCTTTCTATTTGTTTTTTTTGTGCAATATATCTGCTGAATGCTTTATCATAGGAGTTTTAACATTTTCTAGATCACAAGCATGCTCTCAAAAACGATTTTGATATTATTTGTTATGTGCCTAATTTGCTAACAACAAGATAACCCCTGGCTTGTGATTTTTGAAATAATCTGCGACTACTGTAGTATTGAGATCTTATCGCACGGAACACAGGTTTTATCGTTTACCATATCGAAACAAGATAATTCAAAATTGTACTATTTTATGCAGTTACTTGCTTAGCAATTAATCACATTTATACATTTTCTATATTATTTTTGTAAATAGGTGTATACCCTACTTTCACGTCCATAATTTTCGAAGGCCAGCGAAACCTGTGGAACATCCCTTATATTCAAGAGGTCATGTGTAGGGGTTAATTTAAATTTACATATATTTTGACCCAAATCAGAGTCGGGAATTAGCTCACAAATGCCAAAGAAACTAAAACCAAAACAATGACCAGGGCACTACTTTAAGGTCCGGTCATCAATTAATCTTTTTTTTCTAACACGCTTTGGCTATTTACCATTTTACAATGTCGCTGTATTATAAGAACACGACGTCTAAAATGCTGCTGGGGGAATAAACAACGAATGTACCCATGTCTGATTATACTATGTTATTTACCTCATACATTATTGTATCTCATACAATATAATTTTATACTGGTCATAGATTGTAGTACATCGTTCTGTATTTAATTCATTATTGTAAGATCTTCTCAGCTGAGTGAGGAAGTCACTACGAATAAAAAGCTCATGCTTTGGGGAAAATAATCTTTTTTTCGAATAAAAAGGCGTCGTCACCTCCTACCCCCACATATCTTTTATTGAAACCTATGTTTAAATTATCACATCTTCAGAGGTTTCAATGGATTGATTCAGATTATATCGTTTTTTTTAATTATTATAAAAAAGTCATTGAATTATTACGTTCTGGAGAGAGAAACGAAAATGAAACATCTGGATGGAATAGTGGATATAGCGCATTACATTTGTTATAAGTGACTCTGATAGCTCTGAGGATGAGACGTCGTGTGAGAACGATGGATAGAATCTATATGTTCTGTTTATGCGTTGATTTTTATTATATGCATTATTTATATAACATTGTGCCACTTTTCCATAAAACAACTCAGACAATGTTTATAAATGTTTGACATGTATGCCTAACGCATATATTCTTTTATATATTATGGGCGTGTGTTGTATATCATGTAAGAAGGCTACTCCAGAATAAAGGTGGAACTCTGTCATTTTTCTTGTGTTTGGTTTTTGTCATTGTTTGTGCGCTAAGATCTCAATACTTCAATAATCAAATTCATCTGTGCTTTAGTGGTTTGATGGTATTTGGTATTTAAGTTAAATCATTTAATAATTGTGTCTACCAATAAGAATGATTATCTAAGTGACACATAGTTTATATAATATAATGTAATAGGAGTAGAGTGTACCAATAAAATGTGAAAAGTGCGCCTAGTTTTTGAAAGAATAAGTGCGTGGCCAGACGGGGGCGTCGAGGAGTGTCTGCGGTATTGGCCTTTTATTTCCTTTGTGGGACTTAGCCAAATTTTGAGTGACGCTCTAAACTCGGTGGCCACACGGCAAGCGTCGGGCACAAAATTATTGGTGTTTGACATTCAAAAATGAGTGATAGATATATCGGTTTCGCCATAAACAAAGGGTTAGAGACTTTAATTTGCTGTATGGTTCCCTTCAAATACTGAGCACTCCTCGTTATTCTATTAATTAGGTAACTTAGACAATTGAAATGTACTAACTTTAAATATAAGATCATAGTTAAAAGTCAAAGTATCGCTCGTTGACGCTCCCCGTCTGACCACCCCATAACTCTCGACGCTCCCCGTCTGGTAACGCACTTAGGCCGAGGTTGCACAGAGCAAAAATGGAAAGCTAGCAGTTATTCACGCGAGTTGTTTTGGTGGTTACACTTGTGGAAATAAAAGCGAGTATGCTTAACAATCGAGGTTTTCACCCTTTTGTCTCCAGTTTTACAAAAGGGTTTTAGTGACACGCCTGATGTCAAACTCAAAATTTGTTCATTTTTTGGAAATCTGAGTTAAAAACCCACTTTTTGCCCCGCTAACAAGTTTCCCACTTGAGTTTTCCTCTTTGTTTTAGCAAGATTGAAGTGATAAAATGCAGTGTACAACTTTTGACCTGCATAGTATTTTTTGATTGATTTTATTGAAATATAAATATCTGCGTTATGTTTTACATGAGTTTTTTAAAAATAGAAAAGATAGGACTAATCCCTGACGTGAAAAACAATTAGCTTTGTGAAACCACAGCTTTTGACAAATATAACATTAGAAAAGTATACTTGAAGTCGTGTTGTTGGTTTATCAATTGTATTTGTTTGCCATTTGAATAACAGTGACATCAGTTATTCTTTTCTTAGTGTTTTTCTTGTAATTCTCTAAAAATATTGGTATGTTGGTATGTTGGTGACAAAATCAGCGGTCGCTTTTATTTGTCGCTCACAGTTTGGTTATCAAGAGGTGTTCCTAAAAAAAGGGGTTCCCCACCAACGTCCAGCTGGCTTAGAAATGCAAAATTTCTTGCTTGGTGATAAGAGTAGTCTAAGGTAGTCTGTGGAATTTCTTGATATTCGCAATAAGAAGTGAAATTTATTATTTGAAAAATGATTAATGTAATTTCCTGTAATTATCTAATAAACTGTTAATCGCAACACATGACAGGTAGTCTAACAATATTAAACCTTTTCATTTTCACATAAGTTGTTCCTTTCATGTTCTAAGCTGGCTATAAAAATAGGTTAACGCTCGGCTGGCTTCCCACTCGGCAAAGACACGGCCTTATCATTTCCCCTCGACGTCTTAACATGGCGTCCTATTTCATTCATCTACTGGGCCTGTATGAAAGTTTGCCGGACGTATTTTTAGACGTCGCATCGCCGTCCGTATCGGCCATCCAAATTACGTGTGTAAAACAACATCCGCAAAGACTATAAATACGACGTTCTATACTGTACCGTGAAGAGACGATTAAAGGATGTTCCTTTATCGGACGTTTTATTTATTGCACGGACATCAAAATCATTTTATACATGAATCATTTTATACATGAATATCATATATATGCCTTTTAAAGAAATATGATAGATATTAAACTGAACTATCATATAACATTTTGAAATCAAAACATTTCCTACTATAAGTGGTCAAAAATACAAATTTTCAATTTTCGGAGGGGTATTCGCAATCCACTTAAACAGCAAGTGCTTTCCGTAAATTCGTCTTTTTATGAAGTCCTAAGAACGTCAGATTGCGTCCCTACCAAAATATATCGTCCGTTCCACGTTATATTGGTTCGTCAAGGGGACGTCAAATTTGCAACGTCATTAGAATGGCATTAATAGCACGTCCTTAAAACGTCTGATTATTGACGTACTCTGGACGTGTAAAAATGTCACGTCACGAAAAATTCGTCCCATTGACGTAATTTTATGACATAGCTGGGACGTCTCGTTTTAAACATCTTAGCGACGTCCTAATTGCGTCACGGACGTCGGGACGTAAAACTACGTGATTATGACGTCCAGAGGATGTTATTTGCCGAGTGGGTTTGAATAAATTGATCTGTTTGCATAGTTTATTATTCACTATTGCAATATTTATTTTAACAGTGTTACATTATGCCTTTGATCCGGAGCAAGACAAGAAACAGGATAGTCAAACATAGTATGTAACACTTGTGGCATGATGATTGCAATTGACGAATTGAGGGTGACAAGTTAGGGAATACGTTGTTTTCTATGTGAATTCCACACCAGCAAGACCTAAATTTAGAATGAACTATTGTAGTTTTGAAATCTTAGCGCACAAACATTGACAAAGACCAAACACAAGAAAAATGACAGAGTTCCACTTTTTATTCTGGAGTAGCTCTAATGATTTACATGATAAACAAGACCCACAATATTCAAAACTATCACGGGACTGGACATTCGTGTCAAACATTAATATACACTTTTTAAAAAATGCGTCGGCAGCTCTGCATTAAGGTGCGGGCAGCGGGATTTTGACGTTTTAGATATAAACATACTGTTGATTTTTGGTTTCATTTTTGATGAATTTCCTTTATTTCTAGAGATAGTTATGCATTTACTATTTGTATGTTGCCAAGAAAAGCGTCAGATAAAGATCTAATTATATTTGAATGAAACATTGCCCCTATTAGTAGCTTGAATCAATTCTTGAGCATTTTTTTTTCATTTTAAGGTAATAATTACAATTTGCAATAATTTAATGATTGAATCAATCCATTGAAAACCGAAATATAACGATTTTAACATAAGTGTCATAAACGAATATGATTGGGGGGACCGGGGTATAAGGAGACATGTATATTTTTCATTAAAATGAACTTTTTATTCGCAATGATTATCTCATGGAAATAAGGATATGATAGATCAACAAAGTAAATAAAGAATTATTCAATTTGACCACCGTGAAAGGATATTTTAGAAATGCATGGATTTCTTGATTGACC
>LQRL01131230.1:0-10009 GCA_001703475.1 Hydroides elegans | reverse complement strand
CAAAAAAAAAAAAAAAAAAAAAAAAAGGGAAATTAGCCTATTCTCATTATGTATATGGAATAATGTGGATATTAAGATGAACCGTAAATATGCTGTGTTAAATACACGTCTGGACATTTTCAAGTATTTGACTTGGTTATAGTCCACATAGATTTAAGACCATCAGTCCGTCCGGCCCTTTAAGGTGCTGTGCTTGTAAACAATACACAAACTTATTGATTCGTTTTTTTTATTCTCAGGACGTCTGTCACCTGGTGAACGCAGAGCAACCCACGTGGCTTCACGGCATGACCGAGATGACGCGCACTTTTGGTCTTGAGCTCATCGAGTCCGTATTGACTGACTTCCCACACATCTTCACCAAGGTTTGTGTTGAAAGGGATGTCAAACTTCTGTTAAAATAAATGGCGTAGAAGCCGATGAAAATATAAGTGACATAATAACGTTCAAGTTGATGTTTTATGTTTGTATAAGAAATCCCATACATTAGCTATAGAACAGCCATCCATTTAATCATATTTTTTAGTCTTGTTGTCCATTATCATGCATATATGACTCGTACCGTCTGGTTGAGACTCGCGTGTTTTACACCGGATATTACGATATAAAGATTAGAAAGAAGAAATAAGTGTGCTCTTTATCCACAATGTACGTAGCATAAGCACCCTCCAAAGAATAAAAGATAAAAACAAATCAGTGACGTATTAACCTACTCCAGTTAACTGAATTTGAGCTAAATAGAGTTATACTAAACCAATAACCGTAAGTGTAGGCGTAAAAACCATCATAAACGTGATGCTCCGATAATTGTGAGGGTTAAAACAAGGGCAAACAAGGGCAAACTCCAAATCTTTGTTTTTGTTTAACTTTTGTAACTTAAGCTTGTTAGGCGTCAGTTCCATTTAATGCAACGCTTTATTACATATGTTGAACTTTCATGACCAATGATTTATCACACAAACGCAGTAAAAACATGAACATATATTTTAAGGATATATACTGTGCATCAATGAAAAGTATCACCTTTTCAATATTGTTTATTTTCCTTCTATATCAGTTTCTTATATTCAAAAGAGTTTATTTATATTACACTATAGGTTTTATGCATGTAATAGAGTTGATTGGCGCCTGTCATGCATGAGTGCACTTCGAGCCCGGCGATCGCCCTATAGAACGTTTCAGTCTATTGTGGGTTAACACATTGATCGCGGGTTACATTTTTTATGAATTTGAATAGCGATACAAACGACCTACCTTGGTAAAATTTCAAATTTCGAATATATATGCAACATGCCACGTTCATCACGCAAGGAACGTTTGATCGCACTGGGGATGATCCAGGCGAACAATAATTATGGCGAAGTTGCACGTCATTTTGGTTGCACTAGAAGAGCAATTAGAAACTTAGTTGAGCGCAATGCAAAAACCGGATCCATCGATGACAGTCCGCACCCAGGAAGGGAAAGAGTAACAACTCGGGAGCTGGACCGATACTTCAATCTGATACATCTTCGAAACCGCTTGAGGTCGGCCAGTCGCACTGCTCGTGAGAAACCCGGAAGGAATAACCCACGGATCAGCAGTTCAACCGTTCGGCGCCGTCTACGCCAGCGTAACCTACGGTGTCGAAGACCGGCTAGTGGGAGTATCCTTACACCGATACGTCGACGCAGAAGACTATTATGGACCTAACAGCGCGTAAACTGGACTCAGAGGCGGTGGAATACAATTTTATTCTCAGACAAGTCCCGATTTTGTGTTGACATGCCTGATGGGCGCGAGCGGGTATGGCGTAGGAGGGGCGAGCGATACGGGAACTGTTGTATTCGGGAACGCGATAGGTGGGGCGAACCCAGTGTTATTGTATGAGCCAACACATCATTTCACCACAGAATGCCTCTCGTTGTGCTTGAAGGAAATTTAACGGCTCGGCGCTATATTTCGGATGTCCTCGAGGAGCACGCTAGTCTGTTTATCGAGCAACATCCTAATCTTCGGATTTTTCAGCACGATAATGCTCGACCGCACTCCGCAAATATAACGTCGGACCACCTCCATGCCGAAGGTGTTGCCATGGCCAGCCTTCTCGCCAGATCTCTGTCAAATAAGGCACCTATGGGACCAGCTTGGGCGCCGTGTTTGCGAAAGGGAAAATCCAACCCGCACGAGGCAGGAACAGATTAACGCACTAAGGGAAGAGTGGAATCGGATACCACAAAGGAAGATACAGACGTTGATCATTAGTATCCGCCGAAGATGCCAGGAAACTATCACAGCAAGAGGCGGTCACACACGGTATTAGAGACAGTCCGTTTCGATGTTCGATGGTGCTTTGATTATGCTTGTAGACTCGGTCATCGTTAAGGATACACTCTATTTGTTTTATTATGGATACAATGAAGATACCAAGGAAGATGAATATACTTCATTTGTTTTCTTTTATACGCACACTTTTAAGAAAATCTAAAAATAATAATGTGATACTTTTCATTGACGCACAGTATATATGTATAATACAAATAGGATGGCTTATTCGAAATTAAAGATCTAAGTCCAGGTTCTGTGCAATATCCATTCGCAAAAACATGGTAAGGCTATCATGGGTGATTCAATTAACGCAACGCTTTTAATTTATAGATTTACTTTATTGAAAGGTATTGAAAATCACATTTAACAGGCAGTCAATCTTGGTTTTCATACACACCGATCATATTTATTCATATCAGGGTGGGTCTTTAAGTCTACATAAGTTCAGATGTCGATTATCATATGTATAGGAGATAATTTTACAGTTTGACATATATTCAAGTGCCAAGAGTGGATACCCTTCTCATATTTACTGTTATATTTTGCAAAAAAATCAAATATAGTTGGAGTAAGCTTTAGTTTCAGATTACTGAGATTTTCTAACATTCTTCTAAATAAAAAATGTTGATCACTGCTTAATCAAGCACGGATAAACAGAATTGTAATTTTGATTAAACATGAGCTGTATCGGATCAACCAAACAGATCAGACATAAAAGGTTCTATTTAACGAGTTTGAAAATTTATTTTTGTAACTAATCATTCCAATTATCCATATTGTCTAGTTTATACACAATATATGTAAACCTGGTAAACATGGAGCAATGTATCACCAACTTGAAATGTATTACAACAATTTATTGGTTTTCAATAACGAAAACAATTCTAAAAGAGTTTTATGTACTTTATCATTTCATTCACAAGGTAATGTAGAGATTTAACGACCGAAATAACAGAAAACAAGTCATAAATATGTTAAACGGAAAAGCGTTGCGTTAATTGAAACACTCATCATACTGTCACCATGAAAATGCGAATAGATATATCATGAAACATTTAGTAAAATAATGTTTTTATTCTATACAATGATACTCCTGATTTACATATACATCTTTTAAACATATATGTGTATTTTTCTTTGATTCCGACTATGAGATATCACAAATCAAAACTCAATATCTTAAAGAAAGCGTTGCGTTAAATGAAAACAAGATCTATGACTAGACCGATTGAAACATATACCAAAGCACTCAGCTTTTAACCATCGAAAAACAAAATGCAGTGTTCTATCATTAAGTTAATTACAGACTACCATAAATATAGCGTTCTCTGAAAACGACTTTTGAATTTACGCCGTCTTTGATTTGTATCTTGGGACATTCTCGAGCACGCAAATGTAAAAAAATGTTAAACCAACTTCTTAAATGCACACTACATTGTTTATTGGTTATCAGCAAAAATAACTCATATTTATATACATGTACATTTTAATGTTTCTCAGCACAAGGGGTTCAGCTTCCTTCTTTAAATCGTATGCCCTCATCAAGCTCTTCTCGTCCAGCCTCAAGTACAAAGTGGGCATGGTGTCCTCATCTCAAATCTTATATTTAAACTTTATATTTATATTTTGTATTAATTTTTATTCAGCACAAGGAATTAAGCTTCCTCCTAAAAGAGCGCGTATGCCCTTTAGTCATCAAGCTCTTCTCGCCCAGCCTCAAATACAAAGTGGGCCTGACGTCCTTACCCAAATCTTAAGCTTAAATTTTGAATTCATTATTATTTTCAGCATAAAGAGTTCAGCTTCCTCCTAAAAGAGCGCGTGTGTCTTCTGGTCATCAAACTCTTCTCTCCCAGCCTCAAGTACAAAGTTGGCCTAGCTTCCCCATAAAAAGTTTAACTAGTACAGAGCATCATTTCTCTGCTGCACATGTCTCGTCCTCAGTGATGAAGCGGACGTCTTTGACTGTTTCGACACTTTGATCATCATACAATCTCTTTCCGCCGTGCCCGTGGGGTTGCGCTAACCCCACGCGAGACATGTCAGCTACTTGGCTCCCATCGGCTTTCGGATCTTCTTAGCCATAACCAACTAGAGGCCTTTTCCGCCACGTCGCTCATTTCGTTTATAGCATTGTTTCTTTCTTTTCCGGTTAACCCCATTTGTCGTAGGGCTCGAATAGTTGATGTTCCTACGAAACCGCGACACCCTACTTCCACAGGATAGCACCACACAGACCATCCTTTATCTCTACAATCGTCACATAGCTCGCTGTATTTCAGTTTCTTTCGTTCGTATGCTTCATCGATTCTCGATTCCCACGGAATTGTAAGCTCGATTATGATCAATAGCTTGTTTGTAGAAGAGAATAGTATCATATCTGGTCTTAGTCGGGTTTCAATCTCAAAAGGGTAGACGAGTCGCTTATCGAGATCTACTCGTAACTCCCAGTCTGTAGCTCTGTTTAATAAGCCTACGCTATGCTCAGTGTTTTTCGCGTTAGTTTTCTTGCGTGCTGTTTGTCCTGCTTTCACGAATTCTATGGTATCTTTTTTTCGCTCTTTTCGTTTCGATTTTGTTGGCATTCACCCGTTTTAGTTCTACGTGGTGTGCCAGCTTTCGAAGGACCTTATCGTGACGCCATGTAAACCGTCGCTGAGTGAGCGCTGTTCTGCAGGAGGAGAGGATGTGCTCCAAATGACCGGGCTCACTACAGAGTCCGCATTCAGCGCAATCACTCTTCCCCCACCTCATGAGATTTGTAGGTGTCCGTAAAAGGTCATAAGTCGAGCGGATGGTGAACTGGAGTCGTATTTGTTCCATCTTCCAGAGCGTGTTCCATGTTATCTTTCTGGTTACCGCACTCTCCCATTTCATCCATGCTCCCTGAGATGCCATTCCTACTGCCCTGGCCATTCGTTCCTCTTCCTCTATACTTCGTAGCTCATTTGTTATCATCTTCCTTCGTTCTTTATTGTTTGCGGTGTCCCACCTATTGCTTGACGCGGCTTCACCGAAGCCGAGTCCTTGTCGGCCTATGCACACCTTACCGACAATATATTGATGCTTGAGGCGGGACGTTGCCTCATTTACTGCATTTTGCACTGCCCATTTTCTGCCAGTTGGCAGTCTCACGCCGACTTTGCGAACACATTCGTCTGTTGAGGTTTGGATAGTAATTGCCATTCGAGCTTTGCTCACTTTGAATTCCTCTGACAAGGCAGTAAACGGTAGTTGCAGCTTTGTTTCTCTTCCATATAGGCCTATGTTTGTGAAGGAAGGCGGAATACCCAGCCATTTCCGCAAGCTGCTACTTATTTTACTTTCCATTTTTTCCACTGCCGTCATGGGGACATCATACATCATCAGTGGCCAAAGGATTCTCGGTAATACGCCGTGCTGGTAACACCATGCTTTGAACTTTCCTGGTATCTCGCTCTTATTTATCCTTTTCAGCCAATGCTCCAACTGATCACCTATGTTCTTTACATTAGTGGTGTCTTTGAGGCTTTTGTCAAATAGCTTGCCTAGGCATTTGATCGGTTGATCTTTCACGTTTGGTATTGCCTCGCCTGCGATTCTAAACTTAAACCGTTCGCTTGGTTTTCCATTCTTTAGCACGACACTACGTGACTTTTTGGCATTGAACTTCATCCTTGCCCACTTAATCAGCTTCTCTAGTCCGCCTAAAATCCACCTTGTTTGGATTGTGTGGGTGGTTGCTATGGTGAGGTCGTCCATAAACGCCTTTGCCGGTGGCTGTCTCACACAGTGATGAAGTCAGGTGTGAGACATCAAACTCTTCTGGTCATCAAACTCTTCTCTCCCAGCCTCAAGTACAAAGTTGGCCAAGCTTCCCCATAATAAGTAACCATATCAAACTTAAAATTTGTATACATATATATATTTTTTCAGCATAAGGAGTTCAGATTCCGCCTGAAAGAGCGCGTATGTCCTCTCGTCATCAAGCTCTTCTCGCCCAGCCTCAAGTACAAAGTCGGCATGGCGTCCTCATCTCAAATCGTAGCCTTAAACTTTAAAATAATCTATTTATATTTTTCAGCACAAGGAGTTCAGCTTCCTCCTCAAAGAGCGCGTATGCCCTCTGGTCATCAAGCTCTTCTCACCCAGCCTCAAGTACAAAGTGGGCATGGCGTCCCCATCTCAAATCTTAGCCTTACACTTTATAATTATATTTTGTATTTATTATTTTCAGCACAAGGAGTTTAGCTTCCTGCTAGAATAGCGCGTATGCCCTCTGGTCATCAAGCTCTTCTCGCCCAGCCTCAAGTACAAAGTCGGCATGGCGTACTCATCTCAAATCTCAACATTAAACTTAAATTGTATTTAATATTTACTTTTTTTTTACATTTCAGCACAAAGAGTTCAGCTTCCTCCTAAAAGAGCGCGTATGCCCTCTGGTCATCAAGCTCTTCTCGCCCAGCCTCAAGTACAAAGTCGGCATGGCGTCAAACACCGGGGCGTCATCTTCATCACCAGGAAGCGGGGTGCCCGGAGCCGACAAGCCTTATTTTCCTATTGTCATGCGCCTGCTGAGGATTGTGGCCGTGCTTACGAAGCACTATCCAGAGTTACTGGTAAGCGGGAGTTTAAAATTCGATTTTATATCTGAAAAAGCTTCTGATTATGATGCGCCTGCTTAGGATCAAAGATGTGCTTATTTATCCAGTTCGACTGTTGAGGGGACTTTTCATTGGAGTTTGGGTCGAAAATGGAAACGAATCCAATAACTGTTGTAAGTAGTTTTGGATCGTACCTGTGCTTACTAAGCAATATTCAAAGTTTCTTGTGATGGGAATTGTAGATGTGTTAATAATAGATATTAGTTAAACGATAGTAAAAAAAAAAAAAACATGTATGGACATCTGCATCTATTCAGTGGACTCTCGTAAAAACATCTACGAATTAATCGAACCATCGGTTTTCTCGAATGGAATTATGATAGGTAATATTATCTATTATTTTCTTCATCAATCTTACCAGATAGACCAAATTATCAATTTTTTGTTGTGTTTGCATTTGTATGCCTCTGTGAAAAATACGGAATAAATCCAGTGATATTGTTAGTGAAATCCAGATCTTATTAATATATTTTGTGATTATAAATGTGAATTTGCATGCATTTTTGACTATGTCCCTATCTCTTTTTGTCTGTCTCATTTTCTCTCTCTCGTGTTTCCCTTTCTTTCTATTCTTAGTGTCTATTGGTTTTACCCCTTACCATTAGAATCCATGTTTTATCTATTCACAGCGCACCTAGAATCAACTAAATTTCTATCAATGGATGCAGAATTTCTTGGTTGCATATCTCAGTACCCTTGGCCAAATTGGCATGTCGATGTACAGAGACTTGAAGATAAAACAACTCAGAGAGAATAAAGGGGCCCCGTCCGAATTATAAAAGAACCCGAGAGAAACAATAAATCTTCTCAAATAATGAGATGATAACACTTGTTCATGTAGATTCTACCCTAAATAAAATTTGACATGAATTTGATTGATATTTAATATAATTGACCCGTTTTGCTAGCAATTTTTAATTAATTATGTTAATCAATATGTAAAATACCACATAAAATATAGTATTATCATACAATGTAGAGAAGAAAGATAAGACATATATGTAGAATATTTGGATTTAATTTAATTTAATTTCTGTTTGTTCTTAATTTCTAAGTTCGTGACTTTATTTTTATACATTGATTTTTAAGATAATTGTCCAGATATCTATATATATGTCGCAGCGAAACTTTAATTTTCAGCGAAACTTTAATTTCGCTAGCGAAAGATTAATTTTTCGGATCATGTAAGTTTTTTTATGTCGAAATGTTATATATAAGGCTTTCAATCACTGTTAATCTTAAATATATGTATAGAAATATATTATGGATCATCTAAACAATCTGTCCAAAGCTTGCTATCGAGTTCTACTCAATAATGTAATCGAAATAAGCCGATTAATCCCCGAGTTCAGTTCATGACTCTACTCATGGATAATCCTATCTGGGAGTGTGCTTTATGTCACTGATACACATAATTGGATCAATAGATACATGAAATATAATCATTTTAGGCCAAATCCTAAATTTTGACTGTTAAAGTATCTTAAATAGACTATTTTTTCCAACATCATCAGAAAAATTAATCTTTCGCTAGCGAAACTATAGTTTCGCTTGAATTAAAGTTTCGCTGCCACATATATGTATTTAAAATAAAATAAATCGGTAGATTTGCAGATTTAAGATTAGATGGAATATAAACCCTGTGTATGACATGAACTCTAAAGAAAAGTTACGAATAAAATGTATGAGATTATAATATATAAAATGCGTTTTCTTTATTCTGACGTACGGTGTATACTTTTACTAAACGAAAGTTAAGGCTATTGTATTCCTTTAAATTCAAATACTTCTTTGAAGACAGTTAGTTTACCTTCATTTCATGGTCATTTGATCTTCAGTTTTGATAAGAAAATGTATTACCGGTAATCGATCATTAAATTCATTTCTCAGATTTGTATCTAATCTTTTATACTTTGTGAAAAGAAACATATATCCATATTTGTAACTTGTGAAAATTACTGCAAAACCGCCTGTCATATTTTTGTCGTGTTAGAAAAAAAAACAGGTACGAATAAAATATAAGATATGTTGTCATGCTTAATAATCCGAGTTTCACTTTATTTCTTTAAACTAGATTCTCGGACAACTGAAACGAAATAGACGTTGCTTTGTTTCCTATATATTGTTGCGCTTCTGAATGAATTAAAAGGCTAATACATGTACAATAAATAAATAAATGTTGATTATATTCAAACAACTCTATATTCTTATGACTCTTAAGGGTTCTTATCTTTCCATCTGTTTCCAAGGTGACCGAGTGCGAGATATTTCTGACGCTGCTGGTCAAGTTCCTCGATCCAGAGAAGCCGCTATGGCAACGGACGCTCGCCCTGGAGGTGCTCAACAAACTGGCCTACCATCCTGTATTGATCAAGTAAGTATAAGCGCTAATTAGCGTGGGTTATCAAATTAAAATGGACATCAACGGCTTTTCAACAAACAGGCATGCCACCCTGTGCTCATCAAGTGAGTATGGGTGACGTTGCTTATGTTTAATAGGACTTTGAAGTGATAAATGTGTAGAATAAATTAATATTCAACTGCGTTTATCGAACGTGTTTTTCAATGCATCTCTTATGGGAACCGCAAAAATCGCACAAAACTTTTCAAAACGCAACGAGAAAAACACGAAAATATTCCGCGTGACCAGAACCTTACTCAGATATTTTTTATTCAGAGGATAAGACTCATTAACATGTGTGGTTAATAAAACGTCTTAAATTTTCATTTTAGATTTCCATTACCTGCGTTTTGCCCATTGCCATTCCATTTGTCGCCATAATTCCCTGTTTAACAAATCAGTGATAAAATAATTATTATTAATAGATTATATTCCGCGTCATTTAAGGCCAAGCGCTGTTTTTAACTTATATTTATCGGCTATTGTCTCCGTCCCAGATATTTGAAAACTAAGCTCGTGCTTGGAAAATGCATAACACAATAATGCGTTTTGCCGTAGGGCCAATTTATTGTAATTGGTCGAAAACACAAATGCATACAATTTACATAGTTTACTATATGCCATTATATGAAATAATGCAACAATGTGCATTTTTAGT
>LQRL01131211.1:16441-27952 GCA_001703475.1 Hydroides elegans | reverse complement strand
CCCCCCCCCCCTTTTCGCTTTTCCAACCCGGTCGTTTTTTTTTCCAAATTTCATTTGTGTCACCATAATCACTATTCTGAATTAATTCTTTCAGGGAGAGTTGACCCACACCATGTATGACATCATCGATGACGTCATTCTTGGCTTGTGTTTCGAGGTGCACCGCGCCGCCAAAATCGGCACGCTCTTCATTGACGATACGGATGCAGAGTGAGACTATATATTATTTAAGATGTAAAGATTAGGAAATCAAATAAAATATCAAAAAATGATAATGTTCATTTTGGTGTAAAATAAGAAGCTGATCTTTATATGTAACTTCCTGTAAGATAACATTTATCTTTTGATAACAAATCAGAATAACTAGGGCTCCGTGCAACATTGTATTAAGCCTGAAATTGACGTTTCGAGAAAACTCAAGCTAATGATATGGATACAAAACTGAAGCTAACATAGTTATTTATAAGCCAATGTCTATGCAAAAAGTATGTGGTGAATGCATTTACTCATATGCATTGCAATATGAAGATAAATTGTAAGAAAACAATAACGTTTAATGAGTAAAAAGAATGAAAAATTGACCATGCAAGCCTATAAAGCACGTTTTTACTTTATCATTTTAAGCATGCCATAAAATGTTATATTCAATTCCATTGGTCTTCTAAAGTGAACTAAAATTACACTCGAAAATGGAAAACACGAATAATGCTAAATAAATAAAACATTTTGTTGCACGGAAACAATCGCGCAAAATGCACGCGCTATATAAGCTATAGTAGACTTGTGTTAAGTCAATATAACAAAATGTTACACGGAAATATTTTGCGAAAAATTGTGTGCTTTATAAAACAACTATGGTTTGTGTTAAGTAAATCAAAAATTAAAATTTAGTTGCACGCGAAATGTGAAAAAAAAACTTGGTACTTAACACAATGTTACACTAAAAAATGTTATCTATAGGGATAGATAAGCTAAGATATAAGCTTCATACAAATGATAAATGATATCGACATGAGTATATTCCGAGTACAAAATCAAAACCCTGTTAAGTAGACTCAACACAATGTTGCACGGAGCCCTTCATATGTAGTTTACCTAATTTTCCGAATATTTTTTTCTGAAACATACACAAATATATACAATCGTGTTGGTAATTGGCTAGGTGTTATTTGACGCAACTGCTAATTTCATTATTAAAGATAACTGCCTATTGAGAGGATACCATGCTCGAAATGACTATTTGAATAATGAAAATATTGAAATTTGTTAAAATGATTGATTTAACATAATACTAATTGTTGTATGTTGTTTTATTTTTTTATCAGGTCTGAAAAACAGTACGGTAAGTTGTTATCTATCAAATGCTTATAATTATCTATAAAATCACAATGCACATCCACACATGTTAATAGATTTATTTTGAACAGATTTTGTTACCACACAAACAAAATAAACTAGTTACAAAGTATGTGAATGATCATTCATATAGGAAAATTAAATATTTTCTCTTAATCGTACATTTTCTTTTAATGAGTTTATAACATTCAAATCTTCATACAATAAACATTTATTTGCTAATTTTCATCATATTTTCTGCTTTCAATCTGCATAGAAATTGTGAATGAGCGAGGACTGGATATTTTCGGGCAAGTGCCCACAAAGAAACAATATGAGTGCATTTGTCCAAACTGTGGACGTAGCATGGCCGCGTCACGGTTCGCACCACACCTTGAAAAGTGCATGGGCATGGGCAGAAATAGTTCGCGTATCGCTAGTCGAAGGTAAAGATAAGAGGGACATTTTTGTGGAAAGCTTTACATTGCATTTAGGTAAAACATAGTTGCCGCATGGCGAGTGGCAGGAACAAAATAGTTCCCCTTTCGCTAGTCGGGAAAGTAAGAAATAGTTCCCGTATTGCTAGACGCATGTGAGAAAAAAAATCCCGTATCGCTACTCCCAGTTAGGAAAAATTTCCATGGGGCTTGTTGCTGTTGAGAAATAGTTCCCAAAAAGCTCTTCGCAGGTAAGGAATTAAAGTTTCCGTATCGCTAGTCGCACGTATGAAACATAAGTTCTAATGTCGTAAGTTGTAAATTGAAGGTAAGAAGAAGTTCCCGTTTTCTCTCGCATGTAAAAAGGTAAAAGCGAAAGATACGAAGTTCGATTTTTGGGACTGGCTTCCTGTTCTCAATATTTTTAATCAAAGTATGGTACAATATGACGAAAAAGGGGTTTACCGTATCTTTAAAGTTATTTCAATCATCGTGTCTTTAATTTATCTCATTATGTTTTTTTTTTCATTGAATCAGAATCGCGACGGCAAACGCGAAACAAGATGGAGAAGACAGTGATGAGGACAGTAAAGACGACAATTGGAGTGGCACACACGACAGGCGAGGTAGACTCTACACCATTGTTTAATGCATGCATTTTATGCATTAGGCTCACAAATGGAAAATGAATTGTTTTCCTACAAAACAAGATCTCAATTGAATAATAAGTTAGGTATAGAGCCAAAAATGAAACAGAATAATCATGTACATTTTGTACCATATGTCTGATGAAACTATGATGGGATATCATATGAAAATAAAAGGACGTGGAAAATGAAATGTTTTCCTACAAAACAAGATCTCAATTAGATAATAAGTTAGGCATAGAGCCAAAGATGAAACAGAATAATCATGTACATTTTGTACCATATGTCTGATGAAACTATGATGGGATATCATATGAAAATAAAAGGACGTGCCGTGTCGGAATATTCACTACATAATTATGGATATTTGGAAAAAAAACATATATGACCTCTTTTTTTTTTACAAAACAAGACGCTATTTCTAAAGATCTATTACGAACAAAGTACTGCAAGAAAACACCACGTCACAAAAACTACTGCGCCTTTATGCATAACATATATCCTTGTTTTCACACAGCAAAACGAATGAAGACTCTCAAAAACGGTACAGGCAAGGTGAAAACGGGAGGAAACAAGCCCAAAATAAAAAATGGCGGAAGCGAAAGCCAGGTCATTGTACCGGAACCAGGTTCACATCCGGTCTATGAAGCCATGACCTTAGGTAGGAAAAGGAGATTTTTCAAAATATATCTTAATTTAAAAAAAAAGGTGAAGTGAATGTAAGTGAATGATCGATACTTTCGAATAATAACATATTGACGATTAAACAAAAAAGGTAAACGATACCATCACCTTAGGTGAGATACCGATACATATATTTTAAGTCGCAAAATCTCGAAATACAACAAGTCAAAAAACAATTACTTCGAGTAATCACATACAGTAGGACCTCAGGTGCCCGGGATATACTTCTCGTTGTCCATGGATAAGAGTAAATCCTGGTTTTATAATACTTATATATGAAAAATGTTCATTTATAAGTAAATCAAAACCGCTTTGTTATTGCATATATTGCCTATATGTGTCTTTGCCTTTATTTTCAGAGGATAAGAAAGCACTTCTTATGTCAGTAAGTCATTTCATATTCATACCACAACTTTTGTTAATGAGAAAAACGCTCCGACCATAAAAGTAATTAACTGTATCAAAATGACAGATTGCTTTCTGCTCAGAATGGACATTTTATTATTCAAAATTATTTGCGTATTGAACTGCTCTAGAGCAAAAGTTTTCAGATAAAGGCTTATCTAATTATCATAATTTGTGAATACCAAAGTTATTTTACATTTGATTTATATATTTTATAATAATATTATATGGTTCATTTCAGACATGCGGGGTCATATCAGAGCACACAAAGAAAATGTGTACAAAGTAAGTTTACCAACCCTATAACTTAACATGTTTAGCTAAACAAATATAAATCTTCCAATTAGACGTATCAATAAATTCCGATTTAACGATTATTTAAATAGGCTACTATTTGAAAAACGCTTAATTTAGGTATTTGATTGACATCTTGTTTAGCTCCTTAAAGGGAGATGTATAAGCCATGTATCCCACTTCTAACCGTTAACAAATAATCTCTTTTAGGTCACTGAGATGTCCACAACATTCCGAGGAACAGAGGAGAGGGGTCAGGGCGTTTCTTTTAGGTCAACCCAGGTAACAAATATTGAGAGATTCGTACTTTCTATTCTATATTAGAATCTAGAACTTTGTTAACTCGAAGTGCTCCGGACTTGAGATTAACCTTAGGATTATCTTTGAAATCAAGGTTTACAGTGGTATTATTCAACTATAAAACATATAAATAAAATAGGTTTAAATGGAATGCGGTTTACTTTCTTTTATTCTTATGACACATAAAAACGATCCACACAAGTCGTGAACATTCATGGCTATCCCTGTTAAAAGAAGTATGATTAACTAAAATAAAACAAGCACTTGGGCCAATATTAATTGATATTTTTTTAATTATTTTTTTTTCAAACCTCTAGAAGCTCTTAATATTCGCGATTGACGTCATATATTTCGACACCTCATAATAAGCATGATTTCATTCTATAGAACTCTCGAGGCTGATGACGTACACGTAGATATAGACACTTATAACGAGGAAGACAGTCAATCGCTTAGGGAGACGCTGCAATGGGAAGCCATTTCAAATCCATCCCCGGCTGATTCATGTTCGACGACAGGTAATTTGGTTGTTTGTGACATTTTTCTTCATATCTCTCTCTCTCTCTCTCTCTCTTTCTATCCCTCTGTCTGTCTCTCTTGTAGGCCTACAATTTTATCTCTTTCTCTCTGACCTTCTTTTTCTATCTCTCTCTCTCTCTTTCTGTCCCATTCTCGTTGTCAGGATATTATATTGCCTATTTTTGTTTTGTCCTTCTTCCTGTATTTCAATGGTTTCTCCCCTTTAATTAATTTCTGCGATTATTCTTTTTTTTTCAGATTTTAGCTTGATACTCGGAATTTCCAGTATAATTTCTTTTGCGATGGAATAATTTTGTTTAGAATAAGATTTAATTTTGCACGTTTCTAAATTAAACAAAAGAAAAAATCGCCCTAGTTTAAATAATAAATTAATAAAATTATTTCGATTGTGTTTTGTTCTTTTTCTTAATAGGTTCCACATCAAAGAAAAGAAAACAGACGCGTCACGGCAAGAAAAAAGGCTCCAAAAGTAGTACGCGTAGTGATACACCCACAAGTACTCATGAACTCACATGATCCAATAAACAAATCCCATTGGATTAAAATTGTAACGTGTGTTTTTCAGCACTGGTTAGGATTGTTTGTTGGATCTGATGCAAGTATTACAGTTGTGATTGAATATTGCCGGTTGATGAGGTATTATGAGGCGGTAAACAGATGAATGTGGTAAATGTACGAGACCACAAATCACTTGACTAAGACCGCTATGCTAACAGCTTTCTTGCAGATTTAGGCATATTTGAACCGGTTTATCTGTTGTTGTTGTTGGATCAAATACAAGTATTATAGTTGTGATTGAACGAAGTTAGTTGATTACATTGAATTGATTGCTATAAACGTATTCGTGCACGTGCTAATTATAGTACGTTTATCCTGCCATGGTCAGGCCGATTATTGACACCTCTTTATCTGATGAAATAGACAGAAAATAAGGTGCCCCAGAAAAATAGTAATATACAATGGCAGATAGACAGCATTTAGCAAAGCAAACTGCCTTGGAGTATCCTGTAAAATCGCTTGCTGCTTCGAGCCAATCAGATAGGATCCAGTAGAGCATTTATCCCAAGGGTTTTACTCTTGATTGTAAGGTCATAACGTAGTGACAAGAAAGTGGGACAGTGTTTGATTTGAAGGCAAAGCAAAAAGGCCTTAATTTGGCTTAGTTGAAGTGTATTGCAGTTTAAATACGCATGAGCCCTCTGGGGTGAGACAACTTGAATGGATATCGTGGCGAATTTGAAAACCACATTGAAAACAACATTGTCTTGAATAATTCATATTGTATATATACGTGCGATTTAATGCACTCTACGCCTGGTTTGATAATTGTGCTGTTACCATGTAGATTTTTCATGATCAAATACGGACTTGAGCAAACGGTTAAGTGAGTGGTTGTACATTTAACTTAATTAATAGTGTCACCCTGTAAAATCATATATGGATATCCTCTTTGTCTACCATTCCATTGGCGAAAACGAAACTTATGTCGTTAAGCAACTGCGCTGCCGATTAGGGTATTTCTGAAACTGTCAGCTATGTTTATGAATAAGTTATTGCAGAAAAGCTACTAAAAATATTGAAATGTGTTGTTTGTTGATAAGAATCAAATAAATTGGATCGAAATGAAGCCTACGTTCTTTTATTTTTTCTTAAAGTAATTTGAAACCATATGTAAAATCATATTTTTCTGTGTGTTAAAACCTGGACAAAAAGGTGAAATCAAATCGAGTTAAAGATGATTTAGTTTTTGAGAATGTGTTACTTATAGTTTTATCGTGGGTCTAAAACGTTCTTGTTAAATGATTGTTTTGGCTAAATTCAAAACTGGCTTTTCTCTGACAAGTTTATCTTTTGGCCTGACTGCTTAAACTTTTGATTTGGAAAACCATTCATAATATGTGATCCATGGGTTATTATAGTATTTGCCCCACGGATATAAACTTATACGTGTGACTTTCTGAAAAACATTCTTCATTAACTTGCTCGAAAATTAATCAAAACAACATGCCCTTGCCCAAATATTTATTAAAAGATCATTAACTATATCTTATATGTAAATCTTTTAGTGTTTTAATATAACACAATAAGAATTGGTGTATAATTTTTTGATTATTATTCATTGGTGGGTGTATGATATGCTACAAGTATATCAATATATCTTAACTTTAGTAATACAGGATAAATTCATCCCCAAATACATCAAGCGGTTGCCCATAGTGCGTTTACATACACACATGCATTTTATATTCTGTTTTACATAACTTCTCATTAAAAAGAATATTATACATTTCTGATAAAATTGCACATAAATATTCCAAATATATTTGCACATAGTCAAAAATTATGTTACTAACTCGCAAATAAACAGTGGCAAATAAACAGTAACCAAAATTTGACACGATTCGCTTAAGATATATTAAAAATACAAAAGTACCCGTTAAACATATTTATCACAATTATATCAAGCTACAGACTAGAATAGATTAGCGGAACTTTTTATACAGCAGTAATAAACTATACAGATCTATATCACATTTTTATTGGAAGTTGGTTTAATCCGCCTAACAAGGGAAGTTGGAAAATAATTGCAAAAATATTTGAGTATAAATCCTTACTTATGAATATAAACAATGTCCTTCATTATAGATTAAAAGACTTAGAATTTGAATAAGTTATTTCTTCAAAGACAAATATTTCTTTAGGTATAAATGTACTGAGCACAACTCCCTTTTCTAAAAAAAAAAAAAAAAATGAATGAAATACAGGTATGCCTAAAATTCGGAAATTACGATATAATTCACCGCTAAGGAGGTCATCTCAAAACTCTACCTTGGATATTTATATATAAACATTAAATTTGAACTTGTATTACTTGAATATCTTCAACTTCAACCAATTCTAATACATGTATATACACTAGAATACAAACTACGTTTGATTTCACTGATAAAGAAAAAGCACTAATAGAATATTGCACAATAAAACTCAGCAAAGAATCAAAATGAAATCATGGGAAAATGTTGTGAAGAATTGGCAAAAGGTAGCATTTCAGCGAGAATTGTAAAAAAAGCTAGATAGCATATATGTCAGACCTGAACCAATCAAATATAGCACCTCGAATGTATACTTAAACTGTAGTTTAATAACAAACAGTATCAAAATGGTTACAACTATTTCAACTTATCACCTAAACATTGGATTATTTGTGAATCCTGGAATAATTCGAACTCATCCAAATTCGCATTTCGTACGGGGTTTAGTCAGTCCCGTTTCAGAATAGTAGCATTTAAAAAGAAATTGGTTCGATGTGGATGTGAAATCAGTGAATAGGCAGTGTTTAAATGACTTTCACAAAGGAATGATAACTTCGGATTCCGATTTGAATAAAAACGTAAAACTATGCTAGATTAGCCTAGCTTAATAACATTATCGCAATGTTATTTTCGTGCGTTATCATTAAATCAGCAGCATTTGTTTTTAAAATTCTTCGGTGGGAAATTCTTCAGAGTATTGCAGTTCTTCATTGGCAGGCAGTTCAATGGTGTACCTGTGAAAAAATATTAATATATAATATATTAATTTATTTGTTTATAATGGCATTGTAAACTATACAATTGCATAGAAGTAATTCTTAAATAATGAACACCGATATCAGTAAACCACACACCAATTACACCATTTAAATCAATAATACAAATCTTAACCATTAATAATCAAACGAGGAAATCTTAATTGTCATTCCCAATTCAAAGGCCAATAATAAGGACACACTACTCACTTCAGAACGAGTTCCTTAGAAACTCCTGCAGCCAGATCGAAAGTCCACTCGAGGTTATGTGCTTTGTTGATTCGAGCTGGTCCACTCTCAGGTTTTTCTTTGTTAATCGTTGGCTCCAAAAGATGAACCTGGTGGGCAATGCAATGAAGTTAGTAAGCAATATCAAAAACATTTCCATTTTTTTAAGGAAGAGCGATTTTTTCCCTAAACATTCAAAAATTGTTTCTCGATAAGGTTTAATATACTGAATAATGTTGCCTCAAAATGAACGCATTGTTGAAAAAGATACAGTCCAAACTCCCGTGCCATTTTTTTTGCAAAATATTAGACTTTAATAATAAACCTCTTACCTTTATGTTACTCTCAGTGCTTTGTGGCAGGTGCTCTTTGACGCGCATGCGTACTGAGTCTTGATGCGTATTGCGCAACTCGATGACCTTTAAAAGTAAACATATATATTATAGCAGGAATTGTAAAGTTTGCATTACAAACCGTAAGCACCTAGTGATGTAATGGCAAGATCTGTATAGTTTGTATCCAAAACCATAAGTACTTAGTGATAAACGCTTCAATATGACATACGTTTTTATAATTTATAATATGAATTACTTTTACTTTTTAATATACATGACTTGACTTTATCCCGCCGCGTCATGTAACTGTGGCGTCTTGTACTCCGTTTCTTGTGAACGAGTCAGTAAATTTGAATGAATCTGAAAAGGCTCCTCAATATCTGTTCTCCTCGTCATTATTAAAATAAAATTCAATAAGAAAATATTTAAAATGTAAACAAAAGATGACAAATTGATGACCTGTCTTAAGGTCGTGACCTTGGCTTCGGTCATCCAGCCCTGTTCTCCTCGTCAAATCAAAATAAAATTCAATAAATAAATATTTAAAAAAAAAATGAAATAAAATTAAACCAAATTGACCTGTCTGAAGGTCGTGACCTTGGCCTTGGTCATCCAGCCCGTGTTAGCGCGGTGTTTCTCGAGAGGTTTGTAGCTGATTTTGATGGCCGGGTCAATACCGCACGAACACTCAAATTCCTCGCCAGGACTGACGGCTTTCATGTCGCCCTGGAAAGGTTTGAAAATAAGTGTTTTGCCGCTTGATTTGCCGATGAAAGGATTACCGACAGAGAAAGAGATAGAAAGAGAGCGAGAGAGAGATAGAAAGATAGAGAAAGAGAGACAGAGAGAGAGAGACAGAGAGACAGAGAGAGAGAGAGGAGATAGAGAGAAAAGTGAAAAAAAGGTAAGGAGAATTTATAACGACATTTAATTATGTTTTCATGAACTGTCCGATTGTTTTTTTTTTACGAAATCCTGTCTTTCTTGTCATAGTGATAAACGGGTAAATGTAAAATTTTGCGTTTTGACATAATACAACAACATTGCACGCGAAACCATTTATATTTCTTTCTCATTAAATCTTCATAAAACATTGGACATACATTCGTATATCCCTTATACTCTTCCTCAATTTAAATACGTACTTCTAAAACACACATCTCCTCACCTTTGCAATGAAGTTGTTATCCAGAAAGATACTCGTCGGTCCCGACAGCATCGCGTAGGCACTGTTATTGGTGACCTTGGCCTTGAGAAAGGCGAAGGTCGACTTGTTGGGCACGGCGTCATAGAGGAACTGGGGTTCAAGGTCAATCAAGGCCACGGTGACCTTGTGACTTGCATTATCGCTCGGGATGTTGGCAGTACGCACGATTTCGTACACGGCACTGGAGATACCTTCGCGCACCTGTTAAGTGATAGATAAATGAGATTTTTTTTATTATTAAAATGCATAAAAATGAGATTTATTCATTTTATTATGAAAATGCACAACAAAATAAATAAAACGCCATACATTTTAATAATATACAATGTATGTATTTTTTAAAATATGAGTCGGTACTGAGGGACACTGTATGTATTTTTTTAAAGAATATGAGACGGTCTTGATTCACAAGATTTTAGTTCATGAGTGAACATTTAAATCCAATTATATACATGTATGGTATGTAAAAACCCTTGCTACCTGATTTTGGTAACATATTTCAATGCAAATGGATATCAATAATACACTCATTAGAAGCGACTTTATATCTTAACCGAATAACTGTATATGCGACAAGACGAGTTTCATTTTAACCAAAGTCGCGCATAATAATATACATGTTTGCGTTTTTCAAAATTTACTATATGTCCTATAAAAAAATCCTCACCACAAAAGTTAAAGCTTCAATTTATACAGTTTCTTCATATATTTATCACAATACGCGAAACATAGTTAGAGTTAGTGGCGAAATCCAATCTACTATTATCCCAGGATATCAGGATTGAAATAACCTCATTACCGAAAAATAAACCAATAATTAGAAACCAGTTAACAAAAGCCTGAAAATATATATTATGAAAGTTGTTATATTCTAAAAACATAATTATATTTATAAACAAACGTGTAAATGTACAAGCGTTTTAAATTCACAAATAGAATTAAATGAACAATATTGTGACTTCGCAAAATTGAGTTCGTTAACTGAAACCCACACCTAGTAAAAAAAAGAAGCTATTGAGAAAAAGTGAAAAGTGAAAAAAAAAATACATGGACAATTGAAAAAAATATGGAAAGTCCTTTTTAGAAGTTTGGTTATTCGATAATTTATAAAACAGATACCAGCTAGATACACCTATATTTACGTTCACCTGAGTGATATATTTTTTTTAACGACAGTAACGACAGGATAATGGAAATACTTCATAAGAGTTCCATACACCTAGGATTATATTGCACGATGGCAGCCGAGTTTGAACGAACCCGAAGGGTGAGTTCAAACTCGGCTGCCAGAGTGCAATTTAATCCTAGGTGTATGGAACTCGAATGATGTGTTTCCTTTATTGCATATATCTGATAGATTTATCAAATAAATCAACAGCCAAACTGCATGGGCCCTATGGGGGTTAAGGCGTTGGACTCATGTTATGCTTTATATTTTTGCCTTGGAAGCACATGCGATGATTGTTGTTTTTTGCTTAAATTATACGTCTATTCCCATTTCTTGTTCATTTTCGATTTTATAAAAAATAAT
>LQRL01131205.1:0-11141 GCA_001703475.1 Hydroides elegans | reverse complement strand
ATATAAATTACCACAATGTAAAACATCGCGTTTTAGAAATAGCTTTATCCCATACTGTTTATTCAAATTTCAATGAACTTGATTACAACATTTAGTGAATAATTTTGCACTTGAATGAATGATTATACATGATAAAAATACTATATCACATGTATCGATCTCTATTATTGTTATCCAACAGTAATTGCTTTATTGTTGCAAATAAACATGATCTTATCTTATCTTATCTTATCTTATCTTATCTGATTTCGCAAGACGAATACCTGATTTTTATAACATGGCAGTCTATGAAAAGACAAAATATATCGCAAATATTATTTCTGAAACATTACTTGCTACAAATTGGGATAAATATATGAGCAAATGCAGAAATATTACATTAAAACGGCAAAATTCTAAAAATCACGAATGTTTTTCGGCCATTTTGAAACAGTCTGTTGCGATGAGGTTTTCAAATATACTTTGCTCATATGCCCATATTTAGATCTAAATTTGATATGGTGATATGCTTTTAAGGCGTTCGTTTACCATATCCAAACATTAAGGAGGGTACCACACGACATGTATAAATGAATTGTTTGAGCATAAACTCATTTGAAACATTGAAATATCTGAAAAATAATCAAATTAGAAAAAAACACTCTTTTATTACAAACAATTGTGTCGATTGTTGCAGATAACTGGTCCAAATACGCTCATCTAGGTTTCTAGAATATGACAGGAACATCTTTTTGCGAACAATTAAAATAGAATTACGTGTACAAACTGTCAGTTATTTGATAAAATACTAACTGAGCACATCTAGATATATATCTATATCTTAATATGATCGATATACAAATTTCGAATGGATTTGCCAACATAAAAAGAAAATTATTGGCAAAGATGTCCTTAAATTCTTGTATATTAAGGGAAATTTCGGAAAGTTTGTAGCGAAATACATTTGTAAAAGGAACATCTTTTAAGAGGAACATCTTATGGGGTGCTCTACATTCAGGACGGTTTAAAACAACAAATACTGTAGAATACTATTTAAAGATCAATGAAAAACCATCAAGAGCTAGTTTTCAAAATGCAAAGAAAAAAAAACAAGTAATATAAGTGTGACATATATAAAACTCTTTGAGCTCAAATGCATACAACACTTATTTTGAGGTATCACAATCATATGAGCACGAAACCCAGAGGTAGGGGCCAAATAACTTAAAACATACAAAGTCAAAACCGCTTGATCCACTTAGTAAATTCACTTAGTAAATGTGCCTTGTTTTCTTCAGTTTTTATACAGACGGCAAAATAATTACGTAGGCCTAAATTAACGTTACTTTAGGCCAATGATGATTTTTTTATAGAGAAGTGGCACTATTATCGCGTCGCGGACGTAAGGACGTAATTTTAATAATCTTTGTTTATGCACAAGAGATTTGGAGTGAAATCAGCAACCCCATCTGATTGGTGGATATAGAATAAGGTTTCTGTAACATGTTACAGAAACCTTATTCTATATCCACCAATCAGTTCGATATAATAAAGAAGAATATTACGAGGCTATAAAAATATGTATTCGCAAATAAAAAATCGTAACATGCATTCCTTGATTATTCCTGATCAAATCAACTGTAAAGTTGTTAATTTTTTAATTATGATTATGAATAAAACCGCGAGGCTTACAATTTTATATCAACATAAAATCCACACATTGTCATACAAACAGCAGCAGAACAACAAAGATAGCCGGATATATGTTTTCAATGGCACTAATTACTGTATGTCTGCGATATTCAGGCAATCTCAACAAAGCTAATCGATAATATGAAGAAAGACTATGCTTGCATACATATTTTATTCTAATCGAATATTACACATGAACTCTTTGTGCTTTTCATTTGTTATAATGTAATACTCATAGAACGGCACAAATAAATCTATCTTATAAATTAAAGACTTAAATTAATATCTGATTTAAGTGTAAGTGTAAGTAATATAAACATTCTTTTTTTACATTTGAATGTCGGATGGCTCTCATGTATCGAAGGATGGTTTGTACCACTGTTCTGCTCTACAACTACTAAAGTATCAAAGTAGCAACATTATCAATAAGTTCATGGAGGTCACTCTTATGCACTTCTTTTAGCAATGCCTCGACTCAAAAATGTCTTAAATTATCTGTGCATACTTTTAGCCGATTTTTTTCCAGAAGTTGTTAATTAATCGTCGTGCACTCTTGGTATTTGACCTAAATAAATTTTGGAGACTTCTTTTTGGTTTTCCGTTCTTTATCATGAGGCCATGGGATGTCGCTGTTGTGAACTTCTTGTCAAGTTAATCATTCAAACGAAGTTGATTAGTATCCATCTTCCGTGTACTACAGTCCTAGTTATTGCCAAGCTGTCATCCATAAACTCCAAAGTGGCTGGTCTGTAGAATTAACGAGAATAGAAACATGTTTTCCTTAGTATTTCCTTGCATTTCATGTAATCTGGCTGAAAATGGCATTTTTTGTTTGGACTGGATGTCAGCCATGCACTTCAATAAGATGGAGAGGATCCTCGAAATATCTCAAAAATATACACTTTTGTTAAGACAATCTTTAATAAATCAAAGTGCTGAGAAATGAAATGAGATTCAGGATGTGTTAAGGTTCCAGGCGGGGCCTGATGCCCGGATGGGAGGAAGGTTAAACGGGTTTATTTTTTGGACTCCATTAACAACACAAAAAAGTAGAATAAAATAAATAGTAGCATAAAGCATGGCTAAACAAGCAGTCGTAGACAGCAAAGCCCCCAACCTCCCACCCTCATGTTCCGTTCCGTGCCCTATCCCTTTTTTGATTTCCATGTTCATATCCCTATATTTCTTAAAATCCTTCCATTTGTTCTTATTTTTCATTTGTTAATTTTTCATCGATTCTTTTTGTTGTTCACTTTGGCTATAAAAAAAATCCTGATCTTTATTTATGACTTTCTTTTAATGTATATGTCTTTAGTAGAACATCTAAATCTTTATGTTAATCACAAACAAAGTTTATGCAAGATACATAATAATTGAATGGTATATATTCCCGTCTATTAAAAAAATATTATTAACTGTTTCGAATTCACGCAAAATATATGATTTTCACAACCGTATTGAGACGCAATAATTCCATTGTAATGCAACTTCAACAATGGAATAATTGCGTCACAAGCAAAATGTTCCTAGTCACTGTTGCAAAATATATTTGTTACACCTTGATTGTTTGCGTCATATATCCTCAAAAAAGTTGAAAATTTTAAACATTAAAGTCAGATTTCCAGACTTATCATTAATTGAATCAAAAATTGAATAGGTCGGGCATCTACCTTATATCTGTTCACACATTCCTTCCCACTGATGTTTATAGTTACATGCTACCGTTTTAGTGCTAGGCCTTGACGAAACTTTTTTTGGTCACTTTTTGGGTCTAAAAAATCAACCCGTTTTAATAGCCCCCTCCGGGCCCCTAGGCCCCGGTTGGGGGGCTAAAAAGACCCTTACATGTGTTTGGAGAAAGAGATGAGGTATATCTTCCATGTCAAAAATTAACATACATACCATTTTCAATAACTTCTTTAAACAACTTTTAGTAGCTTTTCATCGGCCCTAACATCAAAAGATTTCTTCTTTTAATGGTCGTCACATCCCTTACTCTGACGAACTCTCAGAATTAGGCTTTAAAATAAAAAAAATACATCTTTTTGGGGGAAATATTACACAAACAATCAATGTGTAACAATTATGTTTCGCAACAATAACTAGGGAAAATATGCTTGTGATGCAATTAATCTATTGTTCTAGTTGAACAAGAATGGATTTGTTGCGTCACATTTGGGTTTGTGTAAAATAATGTTTTTAAACTGTTGATTGCAGTTTATCACCAAGAAAATTATATATGTTATGTTAATTTGAGACAGTTAATGATTAATATTTATCAATGAATAAGCGTGATATATATTATTCTAATTATTCTGCCTCTGGCATAAACTGTTGTTCATGCTTGTTAAAAAATCAAGGTCGTTCTACTGAAGATAGATGCAATAAATAAATAACAATATTATAAACTACGTGTAGTTTTTTTTCATGACCATTTTTTTAAAGAATAAATGAAAAGTTAGAAAAAATATATAAAAATTAGAGAGATAGAAACATGGAAACGAAAGAGGGAAATTGAAAATAAGATTATACGGGAGGGAACAGAACGCGAGGATGGGAGGATGGGGGCTTCGCCCTCTACGATGGCTTGTTATCAATGACCATACCACAATGTCTGGTCGCTTACTCATGGTAGCTATATCATGTGAAAAAAAAGTTTTATTCTCACGTCTACTCTAGTTCGCCTGCCACAACTTGCTGTCATGGTGTCTCTTGTCGCTGTATTTAAGTGCTTTCCGCGCTTCCCGTCAGTCTCTCTAACAAACCTGAAGAACCTAGGTTTCTTCCCGTCACCACCGCTGCACTAAGTATGAGGCTTGTATAAGGTGTTGATAGGACTTCAAAGACTTTTTTGTGTCCCCATGTGTATACTATATCGGCTTTGTGACTCGAGCAGAATTATTAGATACTCTTTTGGTTTGAGTAGACAAATTTCCAATGGGAATAACAGCCGAAGGGTACTATCCATAAATGGTTATTGACTTGAGGGAAGGTGATTTTATTGCTCATGCCCGAATGGTGTGAGTATTACTATTCCCTACCCAGAGAGTCACAAACGATTACGTAAGAGACCTGAGAATCTTATTGCTTTTATTACATATAATTGATGTTTAAATTAGAAATATACACTGTCGTTCACGCCGAGCAATTTAAAATATTTTGCCCGGGTAATATTGCTCGACATAATGCTTCAATCGTGTAATAAATACACGGATCTTATAGCAAAATGGATTCTTTTCATTTCCCATCCTCAAAATGCGATCTACTGCGTCTTTTGCTCAAATAGAAAACATCGGTACAGTTGGAAACCTCGTCACAAATCTGTTTATTATTCATCCTAGTATCTCAACTGTCTTTATCGGTACATTTCATATAAATAAGGACCATCTCTTATAACTGCCAGGATGCGAATTCTTCAATGGTGATTGATTTTCTTTTGCCATTAACTATAAACATACTACAACAAAACGCAAATTGAAGCTGATGGGGCAATAGATAGAAGCGTCTGACCATTGATAATCTTTCTGGAGTGTTATTTCGATCAACTGATGCAGAAATTGTTTCTACTTGTTTTCCAGCTTAAATCATATAACTGCCCATATTCGTTATCGCATTTTGTTTGATTCGCGTTATGAGACATATTTATTCACTGCACCATAATACACCCGGTATACCGAGGTGTCTATTTTTTCATCGCAAAAAAACTTTCTGAATAGCAAGAACTTGTATATTGTATCGCTCACATTGTGCAATAATTTTGATTGATTCGGATTATCTAGGTCAAGTTCTTCTTTTTCGGCGCAAATATTCTCTCAGAGACTGTCCAACAATCTCGGATCTATTCTTTTTATAATTTTTTATAGCATGTTAGCCAATATTGGGAATATTTGTACACCTTATATAGACTCAGTTCAGCCCTGGCGACAAATTATATTATCTCGACAATTACAAACTTTGAACATTTTAAACGAGAAGTAAAAGCATTTTTATTTAGGATCTCATATGATTGCTAGTCACAACGTACTTATACCGTCGCATATTCATTATTAATTTAGTATTCTAACTGTCGCACAAGTCCTAGTCATTTAGTGTAATATGTAATGTTTTAGTATTTTCATTTAATTCCATTAGAAAGTTTCTTAATGTTACCAGTTACATAGTTTATAGCTTATAGTAGTATTATATTTGCTTATTGTAAGGTGGCGAAGAATATTTTCATAGATATCGCACCCTAAATACTCATTTATTATTATCATTTTTATTACTTTGACACCAAATTTGTTAATATTCATACAGCACAATGAATCACTCATATTTTAGGAAACGCATGCTACTGCATTTGAAAATATAACTTATATAATTTCGAATGTAAGTTGATATTTCAGATAGATATTGGTGCGCGAGCGAAATCAGGCCTTCGCCTGGTGTCGCTGCTGGTTTCGGGGAATGCTGAAGGTGACCAGCTATACCACGCTCCTCAACAAGGCTTTCTCCTCATTCACCCGCGGCCGGCTTGCTACGAACTCCTTGTCCACCCATTCTTGCTGTTGTTGCTATCTTCCTGTAGTAGTTATCTTCGCAATTCCATATGTGGCTACCTAATTATGATTTTTTTATCCTCCAACTCCTGATGATTTGGACCCTATTTTGCGCTTTCTTCATCTTTACATTTGTAGTTCATATATTAACCGTCAGTTGTAAAGCAACTATAATCTCATATTTAAAAGAAAAAACATTTTCATACTTTTCAATTTTAGTATGGAATAATTTAAAAGGTAATTAGAAGTGAACAATATAAATCAATTTCTTTTAAAGAATACTTGAATTGGGGATAAGTTTAAGGAGAGGCAGAGCGGAGAATATGAGTCTAGTACTTGTCTCCTTGTAATGCCTCGCCAATTACACCATCGGACTTCAGCAGGTACCTTCTGTACTCTATTTTAAACCTTTGTATTTACTATTATAATGGCTCCTTATAGCCTTCAGTTTTCTTCCTCAAAACTTGTTTGGCCAGAGTCTTTGTTCCACACGGTTTAAGCTACTATAGTTTCTTCAGTCAGGTCATCCATACCGTTATATCTAGCCTTCATATACTTGTAGGCATGTTTATTGGACCTGAAGCTGCATTCAGACACTTAAACTGAGAAAAGTAGAACTTGCTAAGAATATAATTCTTATAAGAATATTATTCCTGCATACGCTGTCAATTTAGCCGTTTGGTGCATTTAAGGGTTTGATGTTTGACACATTCTGCAAATTTATGGTCTACCGCGTTGGTTTGGTTTACTGTGCTTTCAAGTGGTGCAGTGGTGTCATTGTTAGAATTTATATATCTCCTTCTATTCCAGATCCACATCTATGCTGATGCTGTTTTCTCTGTCATATCTATCATTATGCGCTGCTCCTCTTTTCCTTGATGCCTAACATCGCTTTCTATGTGGACTTGCCTGAAAACCCACGACATCCAATTTTACTCGGAAAGCACCACGTTTTCCTGTTGATTTTACATTTACCTTCAGTTCCGCGTATTTCAGTAATTTTTGTTCATGAGTCTTTTCGATTCTTTCATCCCAGGATACCGTTAGTTAAGTGATTACATATACATTGCTCTGCCTCGCCGAATTTAATTCCCGCTATGGCTTGAATACCTAGTCATGCCTATATTGGTAATTAATTAGCTCTTGAAACAATATTGGACATGAGCTCATCATGTCGCCTGCCTTCCGCAGCATTCACATGCCGAATCGTCAGTTTACTTCGATATAGCTAGGTTGCGTGGAGATAGAAGCACATCGTACACCGAGGTGGCATTAGCAAAATTCAGCTTATTTGTCTTTGTTTTTTCACATTTCATTCAAATTAACTGCCTTTTTTGGTCTCGTTTCTTCTTCGTGTGGAACACCTTTCGTCGGTCTATTTTCTATTTCTCTGGTAGTTGCTTGCGCCTTTCCGTTGTGCTTGGGGAATGCATCCTAAGCCAAATCTACCTTGATTGATGTTATCATCGAGGTATTTATGCCTCAGCTTTGATTCTACCTCACTTTATACATTTATGCCTTCTACTTAAACCCCGTCATGTAGTCTAGTTAAACATATTTAATTTTGTCATCTTTATTATTGCGGAGGGTCACTGAGTGGCGAATTTAGGAGACTTAATATTGATAAACTTTGGATGTCATTGGTAGTTGCAGAACACCTCTTTTAATGTACGATGCGATGCTGCTAAGGTCTTTTTGTAACAACAACCACTGTAGGAAAGTACTGGTTTTCCATTCTAGCTTCTCTGTTTTAGTCAATGGGGCGTAATAAATCACAATTGGCCAGATGAGTCGTTGGAGTATCCAATGCTGATAGCACCATTTATTGTATGTGCATTTGAGGCTACTCCTGTCGACTTCCTTTAGCCAGACCTCAGCTTGCTTTGTCAGGTGATGTATACTGTCCTTTCCATCGATGGTGAAACGCTTTCCAATATACTTGATCGGTTTCTCTTCTACTGTAGATATTAGCAATCTGCCCTGGACAATCAACTAAGCTATCACCGTAATGTTGCCCATAAATTTTCGAGTTGGTAGTTGCACTTTGCCAGACCTATCTACGGCTCCTTTAGATTTGTGATATGTAGTTTTTACTAGTTGGCTGATAGCGTGTGCGAACAATATAACCAACATTGTGCATTTCGTAATTATGCCTTTCCCCGCCTATCATTGGTGTAGTCTACAACTGAAAACCTTATTCTGAATCTAGAATGAGATTTCTAACAGGCTTTGCATTTTTTTCGGCATGTGGTATAGCAGGAGCTTTAGCTCAACTAGTTTGTATGAACACGGCCAATTCTCCTTCGATTTTTTGCCTCTTGTATTATTTGACCCATGACGGATGTATGTTCAATACAGTCAAATACACATGGATTAAGTCCATTCTATACCAAGGTGTATAAGTACTCGTTTATCAACAAATATGTGGTAATTTGTCTTGATACTATGGATAGAAATCACTTTCTTCGGGGCATAGATATCCTCCGTTGTTACCCAGCTGTCAATTTCTTTTCCGCTTTGCCTGATTACTTTTAAAAGCGCCTACAATCTGTTGAGTAGCTTGGTGCCACCATTAGGCTCCGGAGACAGTGCTGCTCTTCTGTCTTATATACTCCTTCGAGGTTGAGGATGTTTGAAAGTTCCACCTGAACTGGTTCTGTCGGATTCAATATGGCATTTAAGGCGTCTTATAGGATATCACGGTATTCACTGAGTCTGGTTCATTTGACCTTTTCTCGTTGTGCGAGCCCATTTATTGTTTCCTTATTTTCCCCACTTCTGGATTAGCTCTAAGACGTCTCCAAATTTCCTTGCGCGTTATTCCAATTTAACAATTTGCCGGCTCCCATCTTAGCTCGATTGAATTTAACGTTCGCTTGTTCTACATCATCCACAGTGTTCAATATGTCTGCCTTTATACGCAACGTTGTCGTCTCTATGTATCTCCCGGTGGCCGATCATCCTCCCTCACTCTCCCTAAGGGTATTGCTCGTTTAGGTTACTTGTATCGATCGAGGGCTTTTAGTACAGGACTTGCCAGGCCTCTGCACCATAGTTACTGGATAATCCCAGATCAGCAGTCGCCCGTAACTCCAGGTTGCTCTCCGCTCTATTCTTGTGTGCCACCCAGTATTTCCCGAGTGTTAATGCTGTATAGTCGAAAATATTGATAACAGTTGTGTTGTGATACCATAAACGTCACCAGGCCTTTGCCTTTTTCGATGCTGGTTTCAGTAAATTCTGAATACAATACCAGCTAATCCTATTAATGTATACCTTCCCAACCATAAACAACTCAAAAGTTTCTCAGGGCAACACAATGTCAATTTTTGTGGAATATTTATTTGATTCTATTATCACATATTTAAATTGTGACGTCACAATTCAATTATTGTTATATTGATGTTTCCATGGCTAAATTGCCTTTTATGTGTCATGGCAAATCTTATGATAGACACAATCTATAAAATGTAACTAAAAGTGATATTTGTTATTCAAATTTAACGATTGTCGGGCATCCCATCTTAGCTCGATGGAATTTAACGTTTGCCTGTTCTACAACATCCATATTGTTCGACATGTCTGTCCTTAAACGCAACGGTGTCGTCTCCATGTATCTCCCGGATCATCCTCCCTCACTCTAGCCCGATCTCGGGGATATTGCTCGTTTGGGACTCTTGTATCGATTGAGGGTTTTTAGTACAGGCCTTGCCAGGCCTCTGCACCACAGTTACTGGACATTCCAATAAGTCGCCCGTCTCTCCAGGTTGCTCTCCGCTTTATTATTGTGTGCCATCCAGTCTTTCCTGAGTGTTACTGTTGTATAATCGTTGAAGATCTAGATATCATTTATGTTGCGAGACCATAAACGTCACCAAATCTTCGCCTTGTTTCGATGCTGGTTTCGGTACATTCAGAAGGCGACCAGCTCATCCTATTAAGTTATAACCTCCATTACATACAAGTTTTTATCAAAATATTGATTTTTAATATTGTTCAAATATGTAAATGAGTTAATCACTTAATGATATTCTATGATACTTAATGATATATAAAACCCACATATAAATATATAATTATTTATGTATACAAAGTTAAATGAAAAACGTATTAATATGTCCTAAAACGTATGAATGTTGATGTAGGTTTTCAATTCGAAAGTTTCTCAGGGCAACACAAAGTCAATTGTTGTGAAATATTAATGTCATTCTATTATCACATATTTTTAATTGTGACGTCACAATTCAATTATTGTTATATTGTTGTTTCCATGGCTTAATTACCTTTCATATGTCATGCGAAATCTTACGATAGACAGCAGCCATAAAGGTAAATAAATTTGCCGTTAATTAATTACGTATTATTTATAAAAAAAAAAAACTATACAAATCACAACAATATTCTTATGGATAACAACAAAAATGAAACGCAATGCAATAAAATTGCTTTGAAAACGGTACTTTGCTAATGTAAACAACAACAAATCTAGGCACATATTGCGTTCACCTGTTTCCGCTTTTCTACATATAATAACACTATTAAATGTATATATTTGAAATCAGTTTGCTTTATTGTAATTAGAAGAAAAAAATCCTTCCTTTAGCAACACTAATTTCGTTGCTTTTGCATAACATATTCGATTATCGCCCATCGAAATAGATATCATACGAGCAACGAGTACGTCATCGTAGCGATTTTACTATCAGCATGTTTTTGAGTTTCCTTCGTAAAACGGAAGATACATTTCAACAAGTCATATGCAGTACATAAAGTATAAATACAAGTTATTAAAGAAACAATGCAGATTTGGTTTGGAAATACTAAGGATGACCTACGAGGTCCAAGGCCGTCAGTGGCCCACTTTTCGAGGTGTTTAGCTTATCTCTCTGACGATATCAAATCGTTAACCGAAAGAAGACCTGAATATTAAAG
>LQRL01131198.1:10121-20558 GCA_001703475.1 Hydroides elegans | reverse complement strand
CCCCACCAGTATTGCAGTGGTTTCGCAAATTTGTGAACCCACTAGATTTCAAAGATAGAATTGTTCGTGTTTGCTTGTGCAAGATAAGCCGTTATGATACCTTGTTTGGAAAAATAACAAAGTATTAGTTTTATCATGTTTGCCTACAAAAGTTGCCTTTCGCTAAGCATCTCGCAGCATAAATTGCACATCTGTCTCCGAAACCCGCCTAATTTGCCAGCTAACCGAGTTTAAAGGCTTGTGTCATAGTCTATAAGACCTGTTAAGAGCATTAGAGTGAAAATTCCATTAAAATGATACGCCTCAAGTTAAAAACATTTGAAACGCAAGACATCAATTTAGCAATCTGTTTCAAACGCGAGGGCGCCCTAATCTTGGAGGCCGTTCCCCTGATCAAGAGATGATCAGTGTCAATGATCACAATGGTAAGAGGCTGAATGTTGCAAAAGTCGGTTTCAAATCCGGTCATTTGTTGTGGACAAAACTAGTGCATAATTTATTATTGCTGTGTATAATGTGGATATTTGAATATGATATTTGTGTATGCTCGGAATTTGAAGAGTTGACCATAAAATAAATATGTTTTTAATCCCTATCTGTATAGGTTCAATTTTCCGAATGCATCGTGTTTTCGAATCTTATGCAGGTTTTATTAAATTCACAATAAGAAAACATATGAAACGGAGTCCGTTTGTAAACTATATACACAAAACAATCTTAAAGAATCTGAAGGAATGTGAAAGTATATAGGCACTGCTGCACACCGCTCTCTCATCCAAAACGTTGTATACAATTATTTCAAGTAAAATTCATTAATTTCTCCGCCTTCAAAGCGCGGGTTATCGTGGATGTCAAGAGACTCTTGGCAATGTTTTGCACTTTTGCGTGTTTTTGATTCCAAGTGTCGTGCCAAAAACGAGCTCCAGACCCCATCACATTGTGCACCTGTTCCAAGCAATATATGGCCCATGAGAGATGGAATTGTTTATGAAAAAAAGGTATGAAAAGTTAAATAGGATTTGAAAGATGTCAAAAATGTGTTTCTGCTTATTCTCAGGGTTATCTTATAACGGATATAAAAACGGCTAAGCAGTGCCACCACCAAAAACACGTCATAGTTGGTGCAATGTGGAGTTAGCAGCTGACGTATATATTTTGAGTATTTCGATATCATGTGTTTATTAAAACGCTCTTTAAAATATACGTATCCGTAAACAAGGAAACTTAGATGAGTTTTATATTTCCTTCTTTTAAATCTGGTATTTTGTATTTATGTGAATCATATAGAAGTCATTTGCACTAAGAACATCCTCATGATGCTCCCATCAGAGCGACAGGATCTAACATAGGCCTATCGTCCCGAAACTCTCTGTACAAACTTGAAATAAGAAATTATTAATACAAGAAATTAAAATGAAACCATCAGTATAGTTTAAAATTATAAAGATGAAAATTATAGTTTTCGACATCCACTAGAATTCTAATAATCAATTTTTGGCAATATCAGACGAATATTAGTAAATACGCGTTCCTCGTAAAATCGAACAATATTTCAATATTCGCGATATTGACGCGATCGAGGAGGAGGTTCGCACGAACCCAGCTGACCCATGCACGCGGCGATGCATGCCTATATCGTTGCTCCAGATTGAATCAATCTGTCAACGCGAATCGAGAAAACGCAGTCTTTGGCATAGGGATTCCATGTGTATGTGTGCCATCTCTGTGACATGTTGATGTCGCACTTGCGGAAAGTCCTCGGGTTGAAGGACACGATTGTGGTATTTCTTGTTGGGAAGCTGTAAAATATGATGATAAAGCTGATAAAACTGATAATCTATGAAATACTCCTTATAATCGTATGTAAAATCTAGAAATATGCAATGTTTTCAAGCATTTTAAATGGACGATTTATGCATAAACCTAGATAAATTCCATTTAACTAGTTTATATTATATGCAATCAAAGACTCATGCCATGAGTCTTTGATGCAAGTTATTCAATAACGGAAGTTTTTTTTTATATCATACCCAATATTTATGTAACCCGGATAAAATAACTATTCTTTTTTTTTTTTTTAGTTTTTTTTTACATGATCAAATATTTAGATTTCGAGTTTGACGCAATAAAATATTGGATATTAGCTTAATGTTATTATCGAAAACGAAATGGAAAGTAAACACGGTTTCATTTAGCCTGAGGAATACTGGTCCCTACCGATAATACATTGATCTCCCGAAAAAAAGTACGAAGAAAATCCAGCGCGCATGCCGCTACATCTGTTGGTACCCGTCAGCCGAAAGCAGACCCGTTTGCAAGGAGGCGTGACAAATTTGTCGCTTCAATGAGAACACTGGTGTGCCTTGCTTCTCCTTGCCCCAGGGCCCACCCTTCACAGTGGGAACACCTCGTTTATGGGGCTACTTTATAAAGCGATGAAGTATGGGGGTCTGGTTTTTGGGTGGGCGAGGGGTCGTTTGCAGTCTATTAAACGGCTGGGTGGCTCATGTAAATAGATATAAACGTATGTTGTGATTTCACGCTGATAGATTAATCATGTTAAAATGGAGTGCTTTATCCTCCAATAAAGTGATAAGTATATATGAAAAAGGGTGAAAATACGCGTTGTATTCCGCTAATGTATTTCGTATGTTATAAAAATTAGCAAGTTTATAACGCTTACATCACTTTAACGTGGAAAAGATTTAACTTTTACAGGCTTTTAAGAAGTATGTTACAGTTCAATCAAAACCAAATGTTGTAAATGACTTTGACAAGAGATCCGTCGCGCAGACTCATTTAGCGAGGTCTGAACGCACAGATTGAGGATGTTTTATAACAAAAACCTTCCCTATTGACCTCATCGTATATTTTTTACACCAAATCCATTTTAAAAAACCACAGTTTCCTGCGATCCCATCCTTAATATATTGTGTCGTTCTCTCAGAATTTTAGTGATGCTCATATAGTCTGTTCAGCAATCCGATCGCTACCAGAATAAGCTTATTCGATATTTTAAAACATTCGATTGGAATATTTTATTTAATTAAGCCTAGTATATGAAATGTATTTTTATTAGTTACCAACTAATACTAATGTATATGAAATGCATTTTATTAGTTACAATGTACGTACTCAAAGCAAAAATATCACATTAAACATTTTGAAAGATTTTAAAAGATGGATAATTAGTTCGAGTGCAACGGATACAAATTGTACAAAAGATGTTCGATACATGCAACCATTATTAAGTTTTTGAGAGGAAACAATATGATTGTTCAAAAGCAACATCATTTTTCATATGTCAAAGTGGCGTCTTCTCCAGAAAGACTCATTTCTCTATCACATAAACACGAACCAGCTGGTGGCCTGTGCGTAACCCAAGTGTGTCATGGATCCTTCATCCAAACAGTTTAGTCCTATTTATGATTCACCACCTGAAAAAGGTCGGTGACCCAAGAAAATAGAACCTTCCCATTTGGCTTTCATGTCAGGCTTTATCTTAACTTTTTATGGCTGTAAAAATGTCGGGATCTTTGCAGATATATTGATGTCATGATGGATGGTACCAAACAATATTACTGTTGGCCTGAATCGTTTTATTTTGTATTGTTTATCAAATATTGAATTTTAAATAGAGATCCATGCTGTTTAAACCACGTCAAAATACAAGCCAACCAAATCATTATGCAAATTTGAATTCAAAAATGATAACACCAGATTTGTTTTCGAATCGCATCCTTCACATTTACTGACAAGATACCCATACATTCCACTTGTTTGTTCATGCAATGCAGCATAATCAAATTTTAAACTTGAATAATCTCAAAGTAAACTCTAAAGTGAAAGCGACCATATGGTTTTCATTTCCATCATTAGATTGATGACCACATCTTTGAGGTTTTTCTCAATCGCGTGAATCGCACGATTTCCTTTTGACATGGCTGTGCAAAAATATGTTCTTTTTCAGTTTATCTCTTCCTACCGTACTTTTCAAACATTCCTTGATACGAAATATGTTTCGTTGGTTTCCAGTCTATGATGATGGGAAAGGAAACTTCAAACGCCGCGGATCATTTGACGCAACACACGATGAAGCGTTAAAAGTGCTTACGTCCGACGAAGGGTTTCGCGTCGGCACTCGCCCTGTGTATTCAGGAATCCATTGATATGTTATTACTTTTACAGTTTAATGATTGAATAAGCTTGAACAAAGACAATATTTATTCTTAACATGTCCCCTATATTGTATATCGAGTGTTTTTCTGTTTCATATACCACTCTCTGAGAGGATCCTCTAACCCACTTTTGTGTAATAATTGAAAACACATTTGTGCTTTTCAAAGCTGCAGCAAAGAGCACACAAAGGAAGGGCATTTTGGTCAGGGGGTAGTAGCATCTCATCGGTAGTATTTTGGGATGTCGTGGGTGGGTGCTTGAAGCATCCTCTCAACAAGTTATCATTGTTGCCACGAGTATGAAACCGTTCTGTGAAAGTGTAATAAAGTACAAATATTTAAACAATCCATTTGAAGACATTGCCATGTTTTTTCTGTGGCCCGCCAAGTATGCGCCACGAGACAAGGGACAAAACGGCGACAGGCGAAAGGAAGAGAAGCCACTTCGGATGCGAAATAAGGGCTATAGAGAATACAAGAGATAATTTGAAAATACCTTTGAACTTTTCCTTGTTCTGTTTTGTTGTCGATAAGTTCAAAGTTGCAACGTTGTTATGGAAATAACATACATTTTCATAATTGGTTGTGTTGTGTTGAAAATGATGCTACAACCTTGGAAAACAATAGGGTGACGTTAATGAATTACAAATAATAAAGCCCGTTATATGTAAAGGAAGTGTATATTTTTGCGCCCGAATTCATCCTATTGCATAAACGTATTCGACCATCCGCCAAGATGCAAATATAGTTGAGTGTGTTTGTAATATTGAGAATTATGCAATGCAAAAACATGATACTGCTTCAAAGTTCCGTTCAAATCCCCTCCATATTTTCCATATAACAGAACGTAGTATGGTCCTTATACATGCGCACTAATGAGAAACATACCGCCGTATCTGCAGCTCTGATTGCATACTTTATCTGGACATCTTTGCTTAAGTTAAAACAGAGCGAGGCGGCCAAAGATAGCTAATTATCGATGGGATATAATCTAGAGATTATCCCCATCCCTATTCTTCAAAAGCCGCTTTTTGTGATTCGGAAAGCAGATTATCGCGGGATAATTTCCGGATGAATTTTCAGATATGCGATGTGCATCTTTCTTCCTGTTTCGTTATGTGAATCTTCATGCAATTACAAATTCATTTGAATAATGTCAATCGAAAATAGATTTTGATTTAATATGTGTAGGAAACTTAGCTGTAGACATATTTAGTGATTAAAAACTATATCGAACGATGTACTGATATACCACCAATAAAACACTGTCATGTTGCTTGAGCATACATTGAAAATCCGGTTAGTTGTCAAAATACATCTGAATCCTAAATTATATTTGTTGCTGCGTATTTGATTATGATAGCAATTTCTAAGTTTTAAAAATCTCTTTTCAGAAGACCCATGTCAATTTGTTCTTCACTCAAAATCAAACCAAACTTACGGAGAATGAATACATTCTATGAATCCGGACCCCTTTCTCTCGGATCCAGTGTCAATGAAGCAAAACCCAAAAGCCAGGAATCTTATCAAGCATCTCCATCAAGTGTGAACTTGATGAAATCCATTTGCTGTACATAACATGTTAATTAGGCGTGTTATCTTGGATCAAGAGAAGACAGAGCAACGCATTGACAAATCGGTGTGGCCATGCCTCGGGCGCGATTCGGCAGCATTTGCTCAAATATTTACTGCTGCACACTTATGAGCGACTTCGCACCCTCCCACATATTTTTCTTGCGCTCATCCTCACAACAAATACGATCCAAGAAGGAACAAATGGGTTATCTACGGTAATTCTGGTCGATATGAATAATTATTTAAGTCAGTGATGGGATAGACATGGTTGCATATATCTGTGTTTGCCGTTGAATGTAACTGTAACAACAAATGCTAGATTTTGTTCAATGAATTCGTTTTTGTTATATCATCTGCCAATTTTTCTGGATTCGAATCACAAACGATTATGATAAGACTTGAAATTGTGATGTTCAATCATTTTATATCAAATCAAAGGCATTTGTTTTTATAATTCTATGTTCTCTATCAAATTCAAATCGGTTCGCAGGTTTGTTATTGTGTGACCGTGACTAAGCTTCGCGGCCGAACTATATAATAATTACCCCATGCATTTACGTTCCGGAGATGCTTATTCCCTTTTACTTTATTAAATGTATCAAATGAGAATACAGACATTAGTTGATAGGAAAGATTCATTATGCTATTAAAAAAGTTCACATATATTTCAACATAGAATTATCTCATTTTTCCATTCGTTTTCGAAAAAGTCCTTAAAAAATTCCCTGGTGTATGATTATTTATTACAAACTATACTTTTTACTGGTTGTAACTTTTGTAATTAAGTGTTCCATATCGCAACACAAATGATGTTTTTGATAATACATCGAGAATCTATACCAATGAATAATTATAGCAACATCTTTTTGATAAAGACCTATATGTACCATCAATTCGCGACAAAACTATAGTCAATTATTCTCAATTGCTGCTCAGGAGATCTATTTCCGTTATGCTTTTCAACTGCCAGGGACCTGCTTATTAATTCATAACTCATTTCCTAATCATTCTATGCGCCTGATTAGCCAGCGAAATAATTTCGAACCAACAACGGGCTTTGTATTTGGGCTTGTTGTTTACTGGTGTTTGCGTACTCTTTTGTGTACATACTTTAAAACTTATTGCTTGACCTATCGTGCTTTCACTTTATCAATAAGTTTTTGAATAATGAATATATAACCTGGACATAACATATAAATATCCCTAATAAGTGGTACTTGATTATGGAGGCATTGTCAGCAATACTGCGTAGGCGTATTATGGATCAGTCTAAATCTGGAACTATTTTTTATGTTATCTTATAAATGATGCCATGGGTATTCAGTCGACCAAATCCATCAGATACGCTTCGTTTAGTTATCTAAGAATATGCTGTTATTTGTTTGATATGAATGTATATATGCTGTTCATAAATACACAGATATTTAAATAGAATGTAGTTAACTATTTAGCAATATTTTATTTCCACTTTTGTTGCATTGACTAGAACATTTATAAACCGGAAGTCGATATCAATATAAATAGTTTCTTATATATTTATTTTTGTTTTTATAAGAGAACATATATCTTGTGTGCTTTTTGTTTCACAACAAATGTATTACATTGTGTTTATACATGTATTCGTATAAATAATTTTCTATTTTGAGATAATATTTTTTTCTTGTTTTGTTTCAGTCTATTTATTTAAATCCTTCCAATACCAGTTATTTTTGTTCAAATAATTGATTAATCGCCTTCATATTTAATATACGAAAACACAAATAAAATAGATAAATTGTCATTTTGATTTTTATTTCGATATCGTATATCTTGGGTCTTCTCTTTACATTTGCTTACAACAGCAGTTCTTCGATAATGAACATTGACTATTAAAATATGACAATATGATTGATATTGCTTTAATAAATATTATGCATGTACATGTTTTCACCCTGTATTCCATTCAACAAACATTGATGTCATAATATATATATGGAATCGTTAAATATATACAGACGATAATCACGGTAAAAATATAGATCAGGCATCAATTTATTTTATATTTCCTTAAACCGGATACAGTTTTATTAAGCCTGGAAAAAGTCATCGTATAGAAAAGCCATTTATAATATTTATTACAATTGATATATTTGGCGAAAAAAGATCATTCAAATTCTATTCATTTAGTGCGTTGTAAACACTTCAAAATCATTCAAAAAAATACATAAACACAATTTCAAGTTCATATGCAAAATGAAAACTTAGAATGTAAGTGATTTGTACTTGCATATTACATATTATGTTGCTCATTATATGAGTCAATTCACATTAGGAATATATCTATCTTGTGATATATCTATCTTATGAATTGTGATACAGCATTCTGTTTAAAATAATAAATTATGTATTTCAAATCAAAACATCTTTTATAAAAAAGAGAAATGATTTTCGATGATTTTGAAAAAAAAAAACATGTATGTACAATTTCAATTTGTTCGATACTAGACTAGACCTCTCAACCAGTAAATGCACCACCCTAAAACGCGATCAGTTTTAAATAAATTAAATAAATTAACTTGTAAATAAATTAACTTGTCATGCTGTTTCTATGTCAAATAAAAAGTGGTTAAAAAACTGGTCGCATTTTAGGGTGGTGCATTTACTGGTTGAGAGGTCTATTTGTTTCGCAACTGATTATGGTAAACGCAACTTTACACTATTGACAAGGCAATCCTGATATAATCTTTGGCATCACGATGAAGTATTCAAATTACAAATCTCACACAGTTTTTAAAATGAAAGCTTGTCTATACTTGTAAAAAAAAGCATGCATGGTGGTGGGACACAATATGAAAATACAAAATAACAGACATACACAAAATAGCACATATTATATACCACAATAATCTCAACACATTATCCCACTTCCTCGCGGTTGCTGTCATGAGTACGAATACGATGACAACATCTCGCACGCCTGTCTATGAGTGCTACCCTGCTGTTTTACCAAATCTCCGTACGCGGCACCGAGCGAGCCCATGGGCGCAGGGGGAGGCGGCGCTTGCCCGTACAACCCACTGCCACCCATGTTAGCTGCGGCGGCCGCGGCTCCCATGTACCACGGAGATGGAGACATGTTTAGGGATTGTACCGCTGACAGAGCAGGGTACATACTTCGGTCGGCAAGTGCGGCTGAAGCGGAGTAGGCGCTCGTCGGGTAACCGTCGTATTGTGTGGTGTTGCTGTGTGTTCCTGGTGTGCTGTTCGTTGAATCGCGTACTTTTGAGGGGGAGTTTTGCGGATATTGTCCAGTTTGGGCGGCGACGGAAGTGTCGCTTTGGGATGGGCCGTTGCGGTCGGTGAGATAGGATGAGTTAGGGTTGTCGGTGTGCGGGGGATATACATTGCGATCAATATCCTGAGTTGATCCCGTTGGGGTGGCACCGTAACATGACGGACCACGTGGCACATTTGAGTCTATTTGAGATGTTGTCTCCGAGGACATGGTGGACACTTTGGGTGAATGCGGTGAAAGAGAGTCTTGTGGAACACGGCGATTATCGTAAGGTGATAGACCATCAGGTGTGGCTGAGTCTTTTTCCATTTTGAAGCTCGTGATTGGTGGATAAGGACAATTCGCTGGATTCTCAGAATAGCGTCCATTATTATGCGGTGATAAATGTCCCGACATAGACTGATGACTCTCCGGCGGTATACTCGGGTCAACAGGTTTGTCATTGACGTGCCCTTGGTGGTGGCTATCTAAATGACTATGATGGCTAGAAGCATGAACATTGTCGGTTGCTCCAATACTGTCGCCGCGAGATCGCATTTCGTCGCTCACTTCCGATTTGACACTGGCATCGAGATCATCGTTCATCATGTCGTTTTGCATGTCACCCTTCTTCTCGCCGATTCGCTTGAAACGACGCCGCCTTCGCAGATACGAGCCGTTTTCGAACATGTTATATGCTTCGGGATCAAGTGACCAGAACGATCCTTTACCAGGCTTCTTATCGTCTCTTGGCACTTTGATGAAACAGTCATTAAGCGACAAATTGTGCCGAATCGAGTTCTGCCAGCCCTGTTTATTTTCGCGATAATACGGAAAGCGGTCCATTATGAAATTATAAATACCATTCAGAGTCACCTTCTTGTCGGGCGCGTTCATAACGGACATCGCAATCAATGCTATATAACTATACGGCGGTTTGACCAAATCACGCGGCGACTGCTGATGCGAAGAATCCATATAGGGATGTCCTCCGTATGGCGAGTATCGCATCATACCGGCGGCTGCGCCTCCATATTGATCGGCCTGCGGGTATGCGCCGTTCATGCCGATCATGCCTACGGCTGCCGCAGCCGAGGGATAACCCGCCGTGCCGTAGAATGAGTTGTAGTTGTCGCCGTAGAAACGCGGAATCATGTTCATTCCGGCCGCGGTTCCCATGGCAACGGATGGCATTGACATTGGTTGTGGTGTTGGGTATTTCGGAGTGAGATCGCTGCTATTATGCATTGTCATATTGCGGATTGAATTGTTTGATATTTTGTTAATTGTCTATAAGCTATTTGTCAATTTTTCAACATGATGAAGTGTATTGTTATAAGTATCCTAAATTTGCTAAAAATTTGTTTTCGTTTATCCGCTCTTCTACACCAAATAAATACACATGTATTCCATCTAAACAGTTTCTCTTTG
>LQRL01131198.1:0-10111 GCA_001703475.1 Hydroides elegans | reverse complement strand
AAAAAATATATTCATCAAACAACAATAGCGGCTACGATGAAGTTTGTTTATTGTGTTCACAACACTTGTTCAACACTTCGCTTATTGTTGTGTTTATGTAGAAGTCACCCAGTTTGCTCAGTTGAATTTTCACAAAATAAAACGTGTTGTTGAATGTCTTATAGATCTTTGCTAAATTTGTTTGCCTTGGCTAACGTACAGAAGAATCAAATTGAAAAGAGGACAAGAAAACAAAAAGTTTTATAGTAAATCCCATCAATCTTAGGGCGTTTCGGCCTCGCTTTTTCAGCCAATCGAAAGTTAGCTGTAAGCACCAATCGCAATGCAGCTAAGTCGTGGCTGGCAGAAGACGTGTGTCTATTATGCGCAGCCGACGAGGCGTGTAATTACTGCGCCTACCATGCTCGCTGCCTTTTTCCTTAGGTGATTATGAGGTTCAGGTTACAGCGGTTTTGGGAATATTAATTGATTTGTTATATTATTCATAATTTGTCTTCAAAATTGCACTTTTATCGCATTATGGGCGCATTTATAAAGAGAAAACATAAAATCGATTAAAAAATACAAGATTGGTCGTGAGAATTTATACGCATATGATTATCTCATTTCATAAAACTCCAAATTCCATATTTACCTTGTTCCTTTAATATACATGTATACATATAATCAAAAGCAATTTATTTAAACGTGTTTTCGATTCTTTGAGATTATAGAAAATGTTCTCAATTTAATATGTAGTCCTATCTTTATTTATTTGTTCATACCATTCATAAAATATGCATATCATTTCATAAGGGAAAATAATTGAAGCATATTTAAGAAACTAAATTACTTACTAATGTCCTTTTCGTCATTTCATCTTTTCCCATATGTGCTGTTATCAGTAAAAAAAAAAAACAAATTTAAAAAGTTTAGAATTCATGTGTGAAAATACATAGTGTAATATTATCAATATCATCAAAAACAAAACAATGTTTTATCTATAGGCCTATTATGCAAAAGATAATATTTATATTCGGTGATTAAAACTTAATCAATAATTCAAAATACAGTTTTTATTGTTGTTTTCTTACTTACACAGCTTCTTGAGTTTAGATTTTATAGACAAAGGTGATTTAGCCAAACAGAGATCCAATTTTATTGTCTGGCATAAGTGGGAATACGTAAGATTGTTCAAATTGATTCTGCAGTTCATTCTCCTTAAATGCACTACATTGCGTTTGCTCTAGTTTTCAACATGTTATGTTTCTAGGCTACTAAACATCAAAATTCAAATGTAAAACCCTAGATAACTACCACCCATACTTTCTATCTTTACATGGAAACATAATTGAGATTCAGAAATTCATGTCTTCCATTTGATTTAATGAATATCCCTAGATATTGAATAACCCTAAATTCAATCAACCACGAAAAGTGTATAACTTACAAATTACTGATCTGCAACGAATCGTAATCGTATTTCAAGGCGTTTTACTTCAATACGAATGTGAAATTATTGAAAATGTGAACTTATATAAACGAAACGGAATTTATTTTGGTGGCGATGAAACATGGTGTAATTCACGGCGTTAGAATTTGATTTCGAATTTAAATAAACCTAAAAGATTTAAAAAGAACTGATACAGCCAAAGTATGGAAACCAGTCGAGATGCAAAGCGGGTGACAACCGAGTTTCGAGTCAAAGGTCGCGCTATCCCATTCAGCGCCTCTTGCGAAAATCAACTCCTTGCCATGGTTACCACGCAAAAACATCCTGTGACTATTTTCCTCTAAATTATTATCACAATACAGCGCGCTCTTCCCCCATTGAGTTCTAATCTGTTTCAGAGGTGTCATATAGTATAAAGCGCTGGTTTGATGTAAATTGAAATGACGTTTAAAATTATATAAACAACGGAAATAGTGTTGGTTTGAAATGTGAAGAAAAATCATTTTGAAATCAGTAATGCCTTCACCAAATAGCGTCACATTTAAGTCATATTTCTAGAATATGCCTGAAGGTTATTGATGTTATTTTATTTGTACTTCTAAATCAAAACTTCAATAGCAAATTGTATAGCTCCATTTTTAATTGTTAAGAAAGCTATTTCATTAAATGATATTTTATCGTTGGCTTGAAAGCTACATGTATTTCATTTAATGCTATTTTGCCATTGGCTTTAATTTCAAATTCAGTTTGAAATCTTGATGTCCTGTCATAAGTTGATATTATTTACCTCCAAAAGCCACACATTATCTATTGTTATCAGGCAGATAAATGAAATAAATAAGTTCACAGCATGAATAAAGGTTTGTCACTTCATTTATTGGAAACAAAAAAACTACTAATTCTGAAAGAATGCCATTCCATCTTGCGCTTTTTCAGAACATTACTTTATTACTTGCTGCTGTTCGGATCTGTATATTTCACATATTAATTTTCTTAACGTCTGGATAAATTCAGTGTTCTCACAATGCACTTTTAAGAGTTTGTTCAGGTTCTTTGGCATTTATGGAATATATTAGTTCATCATGCTCGGAATTCACTATTGCAAATCTTAATTCTTTAATTTCACAAAACAATATAATTCTAATTACATTACATGTTGGGATGGTGTTTTTGATTAGTTTTCTATAATAAGTTAATTACAAAAATGAAAAATGGATTTTATTTCTGGCATTTCCAATGATTTGGAGGTTATTTTATATTTTGTTATTAAGGTATTTCTTACTTTTTTTGTTTAAAATCCATACTTTTTATCATATGAACGTTTTATTATGTTAAAACCGATTTCCTTTATTGAGATTACGGGTGGGGCTCATAAACAATATTCTATTCATCTGCTTTAGCAAGATGACAAATGCTCTTTTCGTGATACATCGATTTTCCTCGAATTTCAATGAATAGAAATTTGCCCTTTTCCACAATCACGCGCCATCATGATAACTATAAATGCCTCATTTGCCATTGTTGGTTTGTTATGATGAACTATTAATTGCCTTTAATAAATGTTATTATTTCGGTGAATGATGGGCTAAGTGATGAAAGCGCACACCCGGACGTCGGTGGAGACTCAACCAATCTCTTGACCCCCTCCTTCCCGATCATTGGCGCGACAGTTCATTCATAAAAAAGCCGATGTTTTTCCTAACCCTCAATATCGCTTTTCATTCACTCCCGAATGTTAGCGTACGCATAGTCGCGTTAAGATAACACGTGAACAATGACGAGCACTGTTAATAAGAAGTAATGTCTTTATTAAAGGTTGCATGATAGTTCCGTATTTTTTGTCTAATTCGTTAGTGCATATCGGTTTATTTATGTATTCGTTATAAAGGTAAATTAATGAATAGTCTTAAAGCTTATGTGTGTAACAAATTATGAACGTAATTGAACTGTTTAATAATATTTTATTGGTATCGATGATAAAGTGGTCTTAACAGCCAATATCGACTTTAACACCATTCGTATACGGGGAGTAGACTTCAGAGATAAATAGATCACCCCTCTTTCCACTTGAAAAACGCTCTATGAGTTTTATCATATGGGTTTTGGAGGTTTAGCATTCATATATTGCTGAAAAACACGGTTCATTTGGGAAAAACGTACGAAAAGATTCTAATGTGGCCAGACCCTAATTCATCTCATGTGAATAGTTAATTCATGTTATTTTAAGCCATAACTATATTTTCACACTCTCACAATGAAAGAGTTGCTTTTCTTCCTGTTGACATTGACAATAGCTCCCAAGGACTTCTTTGATGTGATGTTATGCAAGAAATGGGGAGCATCATCAGAAACCAATTATAACAGATATGAAACAATCGCGAGATGCTATTTTAGACAGGAAGTTGTTCATGTCATTAATAAAATAGTGCACACATACAATCATCAATAAGCAAGTGCAATCAATATTCACCATTTTTAAAGATGTACGCTCTTTGATGATAATAAAAAAATTAAGATTATGTGGAATTCAAGTATTCTCCTGAATAATGATTTTGTTTTTAATTTGGCAATTAGAATCATTTCTTTTTTAGAATAGCACAAAATATAAATCATACCATAATCTAAATTATATGTGCCAATCAACGTCAAGCTTGTATAATTCTTCAGTTATATTCATATGCGCAATTCAAGTTAACACTTTATTATCGAGAAATGAAAAATTGTTTTCAAAATATTGTTAGACATACTGTAGCAAAATAAACTATTTTATCAATCTTTTTTTTTCAGATCGAAAACTATCGTTCTAAGATAGCATATATTGGATATTCTATATAGACTGAACTGCGATGTTAAATACCGTATTGTCGCTAATAATCGTACATGTGCGCTTGCTTTTTTCAAAAGCTAGACCTCTATGTTTTTTTCGCACAGTGTGTGATTATAAGAACCATCCCGAAATTTACTTTTTTAAATCCCGGAAATGCATAATTTATAGAAACATGTTTGTATGTGTTCTAAATATATCAATATGTATATAAATACACATAAATTCATAGTAAATGAAACTATTTCATTTCCGATTTTTAAGGACATGATGCGTAAAAGTACTGAAAGGGAACAATACTGCCTTATAAAAATGCCCAACAAGCTAATGTTTAGAAGATACCCTAATGTCCCGGAGAGTCTTAATCTTATCATCCTTCTCATATTCCTCAATTTCCTAGTCGGTTAATAAGGGTAGGTATTGGTTGAGGACTGGTGCATCGCTTTTGGTTTTCAATTCACTGGATATATCAAATGGGTTGCTACGAAACACGTGTATCGTGTCATCCTCGCTGCGGACAAGAGTCGTACTAATGCATGTAACAACGATTCTATGATCATATATAGGAATAGGATGCCAAGGATACCCGGGAAAACTTATCTTTGAGAGTATTGAAGACGATTGGAATAGTAGGCAAAGATAGACGTTTACTGAAGAATGCTAGGGACCATGCGGAGACCACGTTTATATGGATCAGGCGACGACTATTCAAATGTTCACCCTGCACCCTGGACAGAATCAACAACAAATCTCGATGTTGGCGACTGAAACGGAGTTGAAGATCAACCCCTCAGTCTGGCTGGCGCCCACCACAAATCAGGCGAGTGGCCGGAACGGAGGTGAAGACCACCCCAGCAGTTTAGCGCCTATAACTAACATGATGGGTGGCCGGAACGGAGGTAAAACCCACTCCCACAGTCTGGCGCCAACAACGAATCATGGCAGAATGAGACTCGTCGAAAGTATGGTGGGAACGCGTAGACGGAAACGTGATAACCCCTTGGAGAATATAACTACGTTCAAGGGAAGACACAAGGTGCTGAGCAACTTCTACCCGTGCACGATTCAGGTATTCGAGCGGACCTTTGCACCAAGCGAGCATGCATACCAATTCATGAAGGCGATGAGTCATGGGAAAGAAAGTGTGGCTTAAGACATCATCCAAGCAAGGAACACATGTAAAGGCTAGGCAACGACTCGTCAACGACTATTCATTTTGATAATAAATACCGATAATATGAAATTAGAAATACGGTTTTAACGTTGAAATAACGATATTTTGCTTTGATCGACAAAAACACATTGCCTGCAATAACTTGAAAATTGTTTCGCGAATGGATCATATCAAAATAAGAAAAATGTTTAGATAAACACGCAAAGTAGTATTTCAAATGCATTTATTCAGATATTGTGAAGTTGGAACGACTTATTTTAGGACAAACAAACACAGGTAGGCGGCAAACAACCAAAGTTTGGTTGTGGGTTGATTAGAAATGATTTTTTCGCGGGGGCCATGCAATAATAGGAGAGTGTGATTAATAGAGATTAATATGGTATATCATTTATAAATGATAATCAAAAACAATTCATTCTCTTAGCACGCGTGATTTTATATTTCTCATTTTTGCACATATATATTCAATTTTTGTTTCATATTTATGTTAAAAGGATATAATTTAATGGAATATTTTTATATTTACATCCTAATAAAATCATAACGAGGTATATTTTTTGTATTTAAATCATCATATGAGACTAGGTGTGATGAAACCAATTTTGCAAAATTTGTCGACCAATATGAATGAAATAAAATTAATTTATTAACAATTGGACGCATTTTAGCTTTGAATGCATTTGAATATTATCCACGCTTAAACGTATGGCAAAGTCTAGTATTGTGTTATTGCTCGCTATAAAAAATCTACCAATCTAATTAGAATAGTAGTTTGAACGCCTACAGAAATATAGCGTCTAAATAAATTCTTATAAACATATTAAATGCGATCGATATTTCGAAACACGCTTTTGAAAGATGATGAGTAGACTTTTTCATTACCGCGTGTAAATAAAATGTTACAAGTCGAAAAAAGTGAGACAAATTTTGGGTGGTATTGATTCTTATAAAGTAACAGTATAGCATTATTTTTTTTATTTTCCCTAATTCAGATGGTTACCAATCATTCCATGCTATTTAAAGCTTAAGTATGACCAATCTTTAAAAATATTAATGTCTAGCTATTTGTTTGATGTATTGCAGCTAAACCTTACACAAAAATTATCGCAAACATTGTCAATTTACTCTGTGAATTTTGAAAGGACCGACAAGGTTGGAGTCAAAGTGGTATAGGCCATTCTGCCTCTTTGCGAGAGGCGTAGTGTTCTGACGAAGGGTCGAAGTGTATTTCATGAAAAAAAAGTCCTTTCAAAAAGTACTTTTATTATAACTTTTCGATAAGTGCTAGGGGCTGGAATACAATATCTTTAAAACTACTTAGGTCGCGGTCTTGGAATCCAAAAAAAAACACTAAGCATTTGTATAACATGTATTGCAATGTTTTCTTTCTGATAATTAAAAAACCTGCATTTAATAATTTTAGGGCGCTTTATGTGAATGTAGGTTGATGATAGTGAATTTATTGCTATTTGAGTCGCCACCCGAATAGTTTCCCTCATACTCTCATAATTACGATAAATACTCAATATGACATTTCCATAATTAATCTTCATATCTAGTCTGATTGTCCTAGCCAGGAGATTGCAAGAACAAAATTTGAAGTAACTATGTTATGTTTATGGTCAGCTAGTTAGTAAATTATGAACAGATACAAAGGACTTATATGAAGTAATAAAACAATATATATATTAGAGATGGTGCCTATTTAAATATTTTTTTCTCTTCGCTGAATATCTTTTCTTTTGGTTATAAAATAAATTATGTGAACGTATCAATCAACAGTTGATCAGGATTAGTATTTGGTTTAAAGTAAATAAAATGTCAATGAATCTTAGCAAAACAAATTTTATATTATTGACTAAACGTAGCATTGCTGATAGTCAATTCGAATACACATAGAAGCTGTTGTAATAACTAGAGAATATGAATGTAAGTTCTTAAGCGTTATCGTTGATAGTAAATTTAACTTGCACAGTCATTGCGCTCTTGTTGAAAATAGATTATTAAAATAGATTATTAAAATGCAATGCAATTTTAAGAAAACATGTTTATTTCTTAATTCAATTGCTATGCGTACTTTATGTTGTTCCTTATCTTTCACCATATATTAATTAGTGTTGTGAGGTTCGGGGAATTACTAATAAAGGAACTATTGATCCATTTGTGAAGTTGCAAAAAAGGGCAGATCGCATTGTTTCTAAAGAAGAAAATATGAACATGCAAATAATTTGTTTTACAAACTCAAGTTGTAAAGATTTGTTGATTTAGTTGATCTCAAGGTAGGTATTATTATGTTTAAAGCTCGTACAAAAAAGCTGCCTGTTAATGTTCAGGAAAAATAATAGTTTGAATGCCAATTATAGTTTAAGAAATGTAAATAAATTCAAAGTAGAACTTGTTAGAACTTCTTTAAAAGCAAAAACTCTTAGGATTTATGGTGTTTAAATATTCAATTGCATCGGTTTTGATATAAACAAAGCTACCAATTAAGTACGGTTTTAAGCCTTATTTAAGAAATGTTTGCTCGAAAAATATAACCAATAGTGTAACTCATGTTATATTTATCCGTCCCATATTATCAGTATTTTGAGTCATATCGTATATTATTTGTTTTGTTATGTTTTCAATACATTATAAATATCCTTTTTCCAAGTGTTTAGTATTTAAGGTTAGTGATTTTGTAAATGAACGTGATTTTGTAGTGGGAGTGTCAATATAAAAGTATGATACTTCTCTGACACACCTGTTGATTGATTCTAATGTTCTTTATATATACTCAATTGTATTTGTAAAAATTCAATGAATAACACTATTTGAATTTGAATTTAATATAGTTATATCGCAATACGCCGTATGCGCATTAAGAATGTCTTAAACGTTTATATCAACATTAAAATTGCGTTCATTGGGTCCCCCAGCTAGTGATGATAAAACGCATAATAGCATTATCAATCGATATGCATGGTAATACATAGGTACGAGAAAGGTTCAATGATCTTAATTAAAAGCCCAATTAAAATATTCGCAACCATTTGCGTGTTCATTCAATTCTTCGTTGTTCGTATTTCTTTGTCAAAAAAAAAGGTACATATTTAAATTATATAACGGTTCTTAGTTTACATTTAACATAATTCAAGTTTAGAATGTTTAAGTCATTCCAACATTGTTTTAATCTATTTTTTCAAATTTGGTAATTTTCGTTTAAAGAAAGTTTGATAAGCTGTATCATGATTTAGGCAAAAGTATTCACATAACATTGAGGGGCATAAGCTTCAGAAAATAAAACGTTTTCGGTAATTCCTTGCCAAATGATGAATGGTTTTGAACACTTCCTGTGAGATGACAACAAACCTGATTTTATTAAAGAATTTGCTCGATTTCTTGATAATTTACACATATCTTAACATAAACGTTTCGCGTAACTCAAGTGCAGACAAGTAAAAATGTGTGTGAGTATTGGAAGACACTATTTACGCTGAAAAAAGTAGTGATTTACATGCAAACTGAGACCCACTTACCTTGAGTACCCTTTGTTCATACACATCCAACATGTTTGAATGTTTCTGTTTAATACAACCCTGAATCCCATTTGGGTATTATCGGGTCGGATCTTTTACTGTCCGGATTTCCCCTGCTCCTTTCAAAAAGACAGTGAAGGGTCTTTAGCGTAGTAGGGACAGGATCCGAGCACGTCACCTCCAACTGAACGTCCCGTACACAGGACATTATACCCCTAGGCGAGGAGTCATGTAATATATCATGTAATATATCATGTAATATATAAGAGAAGAATGAGCCCCGCACGAACGTTATTCGTAACAAAATCTGCCCTTTGATAGTCTTGACAAGTTGAGCGGAAACAAGTGTCGGGTAAAATACGTACCATATCCCTCTATTCTATGTGGTCGCCATGGTGGACTTCGCCATTTCCGCCATATTTGGTCTTATATATAGTAAAACACTCTTAGCTTCAACAGCTATCTTCTCCCACAGTTTTGATCATAGAGCTTTCAAACTTTAAAACAAGCTTCTATATGGTTACCTCATTATAGATTGTGCTTTTGATGACGATCAAAGCATTGTGGTCGCCATGGTGGACTTCGCCATTTCCGCCATATTTGGTCTTATATATAGTAAACAACTCTTAGCTTCAACAGCTATCTTCTCCCACAGTTTTGATCATAGAGCTTTCAAACTTTCACACAAGCTTCTATATGGTCATCTCATTATAGATTGTGCTTTTGATGACGATCGAAGCATTGTGGTCGCCATGGTGGACTTCGCCATTTCCGCCATATTTGGTCTTATATATAGTAAAACACTCTTAGCTTCAACAGCTATCTTCTCCCACAGTTTTGATCATAGAGCTTTCAAACTTTAAAACAAGCTTCTATATGGTTACCTCATTATGGATTGTGCTTTTGATGACGATCAAAGCATTGTGGTTGCCATGGTGGACTTCGCCATTTCCGCCATATTTGGTCTTATATATAGTAAAAAACTCTTAGCTTCGACAGCTATCTTCTCCCACAGTTTTTAGGCCCCAACCCCAAAGTTGGGGGCCTATAGAGTTGGGGTGTCCGTCCGTCCGTCTGTCTGTCCGTCTGTCCGTCCGTCCGTCTGTCTGTCATCGCTTTCTTGTACGGGCTAGAACTTTTGAACGGAAGGTCATAGAGACTTG
>LQRL01131187.1:22671-37656 GCA_001703475.1 Hydroides elegans | reverse complement strand
CGACTGTCTTTTATAATGTTATATAAAATAATCAGTCGATTTCGGACTTGAACATATAGAAAATCGGTGTACGGGAACACAGCCGCTAAAATTCAGAAAAACAAACCAAACGCATTACCTGCGATTTTTCGTTCTACGAAAAGATCGCAGATAATAAATGTTACAAAAATCAAATAAACACAATATTAAACAAGTCAGGCTTAATTCAAACATAGGGCATAAATTGAACATATTGTAATTGTGGTACATCCTCTTGTGCACTACAGCCAATCGCATAGAGCGCTCAACAAAACATAATCAACGCGACAAAGCACACCCGAATACATAGACTCAACATGTACTTTTTTTCAAGGAAAGCAACATTAAAAAAACGAAGATACGAATATATCTGAATAGTCTATACCAGGGTGGAAATTATTGATTCAAATAAAAATAATAGATTAAACATTAAAAAAATAAACACCTTTCGGACGATACTAACTGATGATGCACCCTATACATTCTTCTTATATCGTCCTTAATTAACGTGATAGACAGGGCCCTGAAACCACAACCAAAGTCAAGGTTATTTATAAGTAGGGCGATGCCGTCTTCTCTCTGCATTATTAATCGAGGATAATCTTAAATAAAAGAGGAATGCCTTTTATTTTTTCGATAATGCTTCGTTGTGACATAGGATGTCCTTGACATGTTGGCGGACGCCATTGTTGATAATTTTACAACGAATAAATCGTCATGGCGACATTAAAGCAACGTTTTTAGACGTCAACGACCACTTATAAGAAGACCATCCCGCAACACTTCAACTGTTTAAAATGAGTTGAAAGTGAAACATCCACTTGTCTGATCAAAATTATTTTCTTAAATTTAAATTTAATAAACCACAACAAATGTGTTTTAAGCGAACCCGTCTAGCCAGCATGGAGCAGAAGTAGGATTTTTTTTTTGAAAAAAAAAAACATATATGGAAAATAATCAAGTTTTAAAACTATTATTCTTATTAACTTTTCATAAAACATCTAAATACACTAAATGATTTTCCAGTCATTGCAAAGTACAATAATCATTCCGCTATATCCGCGGAAATCTATGAATATTATATCTTATTTCTCATTTCATTTTTAGAACAAAATATGAATGCATAAAGCAGATCCCAAGGGCTATACTATATCCTTGACTCTCAAGTTACAGACTTGTCAATTATTATAGAGATGACTAATTCATCTCCTGAGCAAACAGCTGCGAGACAAAAGTATGTAAATTTAGCAGGAGTACCCAGCGATTTATTCTGTGAAATATCTATTCTTTTCAAATATCTATCTTGCTGGCATTTTCACAGAACAGAAAAGATAAAATATTGTATTTTAAATATTTCATATTTTCCTGGAATTCTATACGAATAAAACCCAAGTTATAAATTAGTCTCTAATATCCTATAACGTTGTTGGTTTATTTAAAAAATCGAGCATATCATAAATATTTTGATGCACTTGTTCATTTAAGATTTACATAACAAAGTCCAAAAAGATACTTGTTCAAACTATGTGCAAAATCAACATTTCTGTATATCAATGTTTTATTCTGCTGGCAAATTTGTGCAAAGTTACTGGCACGATATTTTTTGTGTTCCTTGCTGGCAAATTAAGAATAAAACAATTCCATAAACACAAATAATTATCAAGTTTAAAGTTGTCTAGAATTCATTTCAGGCCAAATGCTGTCAAATTAGACACTATTTAAAAAATGGCCCGTTGGGTACTCCTGATTTAGTCCCGACTGGCATTTTTCGGAGTAACCATTCGAACAAAAACAACGGTTTCAGCGGATTAATGCCATTCTTTTATATGTATTGTATTTTGTAATACAAATATTTGTGTATGGTGTACAATAAAAAATGTATTACATATATAGGCCAATCTATTAACAGCTTGGAGACATATAAACAAAATATGAACGAACTCACTTTGTAAATCGCATATGAAGGGATAGCTTTTAATACGTAGTTGAGTCTTTATGAGTTCAAGTTATGCAAATAAAATAGGTAACTTGTGTAATAGTTATAATATATACAATATATCAATTTAATTTAACATATGCAATAGTTTAACAACATTTAGAATAATGTCTGTTCATATTGTCATTCGAACACCCTTTTCTATTTCTTTTTTTACCGAGGTTCGTATCAAAGTAAGCAATGAATCTTGATATCAATACACATGCACGTAAAACATTTGAAAAATAAAAATAAAATAAAAATGTTGTGACACAATGATTTACAAAGTCTAATTCCACAAACCTATTTGCTATTTCACTATTAACATTGTATCTCGTCCTACTTTTTTAGCTGAGGGTCGCCAAAATGCAAGATAGAATTCCCGCATGCGGCTTATACATCCATCATAACCCCATGTAGAGTTCATCCCTGCAAGGCAATACATCAAGTTAACAAGTGCGGAGGGACATCACATGAGTGAGGGGTGGGGGGGGTATAGATGGATGAATAGGGGGTGGTTGGTGAGTGGGGGGTTGAATTCCAATAAGATGAATATATAGTGTCTTGCTATGGGCGTCAATTTATTTGATATTTGTAGGCATACTTGATTTGGTGAGCATATTAGCAATGAATTCTACAATCATATTTTGTGATAGCTAAAGGAAGTTCCAATATTGCGGGTTGGTTTGGTAATTAAACGTGTTTTCGACTTTGCAGTCGAGCGGGATGGCGGAGGATGGTAAAATAAGAAGATCGGATATATTGCTATGAGAGATCTATGTCAGTAGGTTTTTAAGTCACACACATGGATATCGTCGTTTTTTGGCAACACATCATTCTACTCTTGGTTTAAAATGAGTTTCTATTATAGCGTATTCTAGCATCTCGTGGGGTGTCAGTCGCTGCAATATCTATTCTTAATATCAAGATCTATGTTAAGATATCATTATTTGAAAATTAAATTTTATACGGGTTATTTCATTTCATTTTTAACTTTAAAGAATTGACCCAGAGGACGACTTGACAGTTTTGTGTTTTTATTGTGTTTTTTATTGGCGCACCTTTTTCTTGTTGTTGTTTTTGTTGATATCTTTATAAACCAACTGTAGTGCGTTATCACGACACATATGCATACAATACTTGATTTCTTATTCCCATTGCTATATTGGACCTTCGGCATATTCGACGAAAATTCCCAAACGATTATTGGACCGATGGAGCAAAACATATGTGGCTCGATTTTGGTATCTCGGGAATATCATCTTAAGGGCATGTACAATACAGTGTATATTAATACTGACAGTCAATGGGGCCGTTGAATTTTAGTGCTTGATTTGAGAAACATATTGAGTAATATCGGTAAGAGCTATCTAGAACTACAAGATAACTGACAAGGAATATATGCTGTCTCATTACAAACAAGACGTAGTTTGATGTTTATGAATATAATTCAGCCATTTTTTTAATTAAAACCCTTTGAAATATTAGTATAGAATTCACACATATTATTTAATTCCCATATCAAACCCGCATATTTTTTTAAAGAGTGAGTAGTAACGTATTTTCTATATTTGTGGCATCCATGTTTTGAGTGTATAAGATTTTGCTGAAGGTAATTTCCGAATGCTTTATCACAGTTTTACTAAAATTCGCTCTCTCTCTCTTGACAATAGATATATTACGGGTGAAAATTACGGATAATAACGGTCCAGGTATTTCTGATCCACAATCATATGTTACTTCCGTTCTGTCCGTATTTAACCTGGAAACAGACCCCTCAGGAAATTCCGTCCGTCAAAAGCATCCGAAACGACAAAAACCTATTGACGTCGTCCGGAAATATCGACGTCGTGTCACGAACAGTACTTGACAGTTGTTTATTCGTGTCCATCCGGCAATTTGTAAGGTTATCTGCGTCTGACATGCAGGAGTGGGGCTTTGAAGTTGAGAGTTCTATGGTTCTTTTATATGGCAAAGGTAAGTTGAATATTTTGCAAGAAAAGTTGCGTTTAGCATGCATCGTTCTTGTTTTGAAGATGAGTGTTGTATGATATAGGTGCGTGCCTTGGTGTGCTAAGCGGTCTTTAGGTTATTTGAGCAACGGTAGATTATACTTTGTTTCAAATAAATAAGCTCAAAACACTTTATTTAAGAAAATTCCTCAAAGTCAACCTATTTAGCTCGGATAGTTTACGCCGTTTGTTTGAGTATGCTGTATACTCGCTTTGATGATTGTCAAATTAATGTACACTTTACTCCGAATGTAGCCTAACGTTGTGGATTGCTATACGATACGAATCAACACAGCTGATTAAACGGGTAGCTCTATTGATATCTAGCACTCTTTCCAAGCACGGTATATAACTGCGTTTTTTTTCAAATGCACTTTGTTAAGTGTATTTTCATGACTCTGAACATCTTATCAGAGTGTGAACACTCAACTTCTGTCGTGATTGATCGTGTACTCACCTTATGTCTCAAAAGGGATGTTATTCAAATTTACCTTGATTTGTCCTCTTTGCTTTTATATGATGTGAGTACAATGTCTAAGAAAGTTATTCAAATCACGTACTTGTCTAAAAGGGATGTTTTTGGAATCGCATCTTGTCCGTTCGATCCTTTATGTTGGTGTGATTTTTTTAATGTTGTACAAAGCATCGTCACATAAAATTAGAGAACAGTATTTTTTTTCTCGAAACCGTACTAACTGTTAGTATGGCTTCGAGAAGACATATTGACACAATCGGGAAAACAAATTGGTTCGAACAGCACTATAAGGCATATTGGCTCGGAAGACAGGACCAACGTACATTGTACACCATGTTAGCGGTGAAAGTTTTTTTAACGTTTTAGAAACCATATTTGGCACTGAATGACGTATCTTAAAACGTTTTAATGTGATTTATACATTTAAGACCCTGCAAACATACAGTGATCGAATCTCGTCGCCACTCGCGTTTTTCAGTTTTTTTTGTAGGACTTTGAAATTATTTCAATGAAAAATCCCGTCGCTGCTTGCGATTTCAAAGATTTGTGATTACAAAGGTGCGATTTTCAGAACCAATGTAATTAATGTGTTATATTTTCTTTGAGGAAATCATTGCTTGTTTGACACGTCGCAAGGCGCGATTCTTGTCGTAAGTGGCGATTATCGTCGCAAGTAGCGATAAGTGTCACATAATGCACTTTGAAATGCATGGAAGAGTATTGAAATACCACGATAACTAGTGTATGTAATCATTAAAATCGTTGCTAGCGATTTTATGTAAACAGGACCTCATGCTTACTGAACAATAAGTGACTCAGTGAATATGTCATTAAGACACATTTCATGACAATATTTAGCAGGTTACATTTTGTTTAACATTAGTTATAGTTAAATATCAAATGTTATTTTAATTAAGTTATTGTCGAAAAGTATATAGATAACATGTAACCCAATGTACTCCAAACAACAAGAACATCACATTATACCTATCTCGAAATAACTCCACGTCACATAAAATAGGTGCATCATTATGATGTTGTTATTTGGTTCTTGAACTGCCAAAACACATCCGATGTTCTATAATAACCCATCTTCTATGCTATTAGAGTAATTTGTGAATCTCATTTTGGTAATTTTGTTGTCTCGATTATGTAATCTCATTGGTTATACATGTATGGTATGAGAACATGTTAAAATGAAAAACATGAATTCAACATTTTGATGAATTATTGTACAAAGGAGGAGATACATTTTAGTCTAATCCGAATTTTATCTCATCAATATTTTAAATAAGACTATTGATAGTCCCATATTCATAATTTAACATGTAAAAGTGAAGGGTTAAATTATATGAACACTTGTTTACAGTTTGAGAAATTCACGATGGACCACAAATCGCATAGTTAACCCGAGGGTAACATTACAATGAAAATATATGGCAACTAGGGGACCATAAGATAATTACACAAAGTGGCTTTCCTGCAGTACATTAAGAACAATCCAAATAAACAAAAAGGGTTCCATGTAAGAAATGTAGAATTCTAGTATGATAAACCATGCATTCAATACTGAAAAGTATGTTAAGTATAACAGTATTATTGCTTTATTTTTTATTAAATAAGTATTTTTTTCAGATAAGTATATAAATAATTACTTGTAATTACTTGTTACTTGTCAATTTAAAACGTTGCCTATTTCGATTTAAAATAAAGGGAAATATAATATTTAAAACTAAGCTGTGACAGTTTTTTACTCAGGCAAATCTATTCATCTGAATGTGAATTTGTGATTGTGATTGTATTTGCTGCAAATTGTAATTGATATTTCATCATCACTCGACCTCTTAACGAGTGTGAGTGTTGAACTCTCTAACGACGAATTGTATAAAAGTTTTGAATCATTTATTTTTGCACACCAGAGGACAAATAACCTTTTCTTGGGAAATCAACTTGACTTGGCATTTTGTTATCGAAATTACCCTCTTATTACATTAAAGGGAGTAAAATCCCGAGCAAAAACAGCTCGAAATTACTCTTGCTCTTAAAAAGGATTCATGTAAGACACATTTTATGTTTTTAACCGAACACTCGCCTTGTTATCAGTGACCTATAAAACATATATTTTTCTGTCTCATTTTGGAGCTTGGCCCTTATGACCTGCATGCATGTTTCAAAATTTGGTGATATTTGGACCTGGGACTTTCTGACCAACTGTTATTTTACCTAGATTCATTCTAGACATTTGTTCATATTTTTTCACATGGGTTTAAGCGCTGCAAAGGTATCTTGGAAAGCCAGGGGCAAGGATTCAATAGGTTTGTTTACTCAATTTGTAATTTGTCTCTCCGTCTTTGTTCTGTTCTCCATTTTGGACATTAATGCAATCGAGAATCAACTTTATGGACTTCAAAACCTTAATCCTATTTCTACTTTAGCAAGCTATCTCGAAGCAGACAATCAAAAGTCCAGATGTCCTCGAACTGGTTTCCGTTCAAGTGGCTGCCCACTCGGCAAAACGTCGAACAACTTTGGGAGAACGGCCCAGTATGACCGTTTTTTTCGGACGCCCAAGCGTAAAAACAACGTAGAAAGGGTTGGACGCAAAGCGGATTTTCGTCCGTAGTTGGAACGTGAAGGAACGTCCGGAAAATGTTCATGTGAATCCAAATAAGAACGTTTTGACGAAGTAACGTTTAAAAGCGACTTGCAACGGACGACCCTTGCCGAGTACCTTGTTTATTCGAATCCAACAAAACACGATCCCTCAACCCAAAGCAACCCCCTTCCACAATCCCAATTCCCCGATCCCACCCCTCTCCCTGGCGGGGGCTATAGCCCAATGACTGATGGGTCTTGCAGCGATAAGACCCCGAAGGTTAAGCTCTTGTCACATTGTGTCATATCTGAAGACACATTTAGATTACTGTTGTCACACATAAAATGTGGGTAAATAGCTTAAGGCTGGAGACCTGTTACTATTGGCAGTTCTCTTGCAATAGCTTATCCATCCTGTTACACTCGTAAATTCTGTTAACTGGTGGTAGTTCAAGTCCGTTGTCTGCAAAAATCTAAAGTGTGTGATACTTGTTGCATATGATAGAATTCTACATTGTAGCTTCAATTTAGTTAAATATATTTTTTCATGAATTCGTCAGATTAGACCTATATTAGCATGAACCCATAGCATATATACATGTACCAATATTAAGGTTAAAATAGTTAGGATGCCTTAATTGAAATGGCACTACAACGTTGGGCGAGCAGCTTAAGAATAATACTCGAAAGTGGTTCAGCAAAGCCTATAGCACCCAAATTAAATAAAATTGAATTACTACGTTGTTGTGCTTTCCAATTTGTACAAGCAAACACTTGCAGGTTGTTTAGCTTGTTGATTGAGGAATTACAATTAAAGGGCTCCGTGCAACAATGTGTTAAGTCTGAAATTGATGTTTCGAGAAAACTCAAGCTTAAGATATTGAAATAAAACTGAAGCTAGCATAGTTATTTATAGGCCGATTTTTATGCAGAAAGTATGTGGTGGATGCATTTACTCACGCGCATTGCAATGTGAAAAGAAATTGTAAGCAAACATGGCCATTAAGTTTTATCAGTTAAAAGAATGAAAATTTGCCCATGCAAGTCTATAAAACACGTTTTGACTTGATCATTTTTAGCGTGCAACAAAATGTTATACTCAATTCCATTGGTTTTATAAAGTTAACTAAAATTTAGCACAATGTTGCACGCGAAAATTGCAAAACAAGTAAATAACACATTTTGTTGCACGGAAACAATCGCGCAAAAAGCGCGCACTATATAAGCTATAGTAAATTTGTGTTAAGTCAATATAACACAATGAGGCACGGAAATATTTTGCGAAAAGGTGTGTGCTATATAAAACAACTGTGGCTTATGTTTAGTAAATAAAACATTTTGTTGCACGCGAAATGTGAAAAACTTGGCACTTAGCACAATGTTGCACTGGAAAAATGTTATCTATAGTGATAGATAAGATATAAGCTTTACACAAATGATAGATAATATCGATAAGAGTATACTCCAAGTAAAAAATCAAAACAATGTTAAGTAGACTAAACACAATGTTGCACGGAGCCCTTCAATTGCTAACTACAAGCAAAACATTACATTTGTTGCTATTTAAGAAAAGTCCATTTTGAATTCATTTTAGCACTTGAGGAGTAATGAAGTTGAATGTAAAAAGTGATGTGCACCTTGAAAACCTCAGGTAAGCAAACATATTGCTCTGTCATTATTATCATCTCTAAATCGACTTTTTGAACAAACGTATATATAACCCGACTGGCAAGACGCATTTAAGCATGTGTATGGTCAAAAATTGAAAAAAAAAACATATAAGCTTCAAACTGAAGAGCCCAATTAGCATATGCGCCCCTCATATTTGATTGTCTTGTTTTTACGGAATCCAATCAGGATGAAATGGGAACCTTTGGGGATGATTGATTAGCTTGCTGGATGCCTAAAGGATGCTTATACATGCACATGTCAACACGGAAAGCGTATCATATTAATGTAATAAAGCCAACTCCAAGCACCCCTCCAGAACGCATAAGAAGAGTTCGAGTACAAATGACAAGTTTGATGGAGAAGGGTGAAAATGATGTGACTCGAATGATACGATGGTGCATTTGTGATTGTGCTAATGTGTTTTAAGGAGTTGGGAAAGGGTGAAAGTAGCGGAACTTGATATGTGTTTTTGTCAGGAGGGGATATATGTTAGGTGATTGTTTTAAAGGCACAGGTGGTGGTACTATGATTTATAAGTTGACGGTTTTTAATAGAATAGAACACCTGATATTATTCATTTATGTACCCAGGTGTTGCGAGGGAATCAAGTTTTGGACCGTCTTGGTGATATTTTTTGCTGTTTTAGTTGGGGATGAGAAAAATGTACCTTAAGAATCCGGCCCAAAAAGTTTCCGGATACCGTACCTTAAGGGTATTTGTATATTTGTCCAAAGTGCCTTTCGCAAGGGATCGAAGTGTCTTTTCACGAGGGGCCAAAGTGTCTTGACGAGGGGCCGAAGTGTCTTTTCGAAAAGGGGTCGAAGGGGCCGATGAAGTAGGGGCCGAAGTGGTAGGGACCGAAGTGTCCCATCCCCCTTGATTATCACCTTTGAATCTCCTTATCTTGCACAGATATTCCTATCTTTATTTGAAAATTGAGTTCGTTTTTGGCCAGCACTTGTCATTCTGGCCTATGGACCTCTTTGAGAACCTACGCTTCTTTGATGTAATCCATATTTTATCGTCATGGAGCACACCAGGGCATCTTTCACGATGTCGACCTAAAAACATTTAACATAAAACACGCTGATATGTCTCTTTTTGAAGGCATGAATACATGTTCAGGAATGCATATTCATATTCTATTGGTAACATCCACTCATTTTCAATTTATTGTTTCAATATAATTGTTATATCTTCATTCAAAATTTGAGTACACATGTTCACGGGTTGAACGCGTAGGGCTGTTGTGCAACTTATCTTTTCCCTCAATCGCATTCAATAAATATTTAATACATTTTTATTTGAAAACGCGTTTGCTGCGTCGCACATTCGTATTTTAATGAATAAGAGGTGTGTCGTTTTAAGGTGTGTTCTGGTGTCGTTTCTTCTGAAGTCATGATGGACGGATACACATTTTGATAAAATGTATAACGCCTACATCAAGTCCCGAATAACTTCAATTTCTTTTTTTGAAATACTCTCCTTTTAAAACCTCTATATTATACGTTCAAAAGGACCTCTAATATGCTCATTCTTATTTTGGCGTCGCTTCTTCTCTTCATGTCATTGTGGGGGCTGATACATCTTTTGATCAGTGCCACCAGATAAGAGCGACAAGAAGTGGGCAATAAGATTATGCACTTCATAGACCCAGAGCGACACATAAACAAGGTTGATGGCCCCTTCACGGCAATAACCGCCACTTCGCCCAACCAACCACCAAACCGCTACCCCCTCCCTCTAAACCGCTTTGACCCCCTCTCCTCTCTTCAAAGTACCCCTCACGTCTTTGCAAAACCGACACCGTCTCTGAAGCCCTCGAATTTATGGCACTCCTGATTGCCATATTTTAAGATTCCTGCTATGACTGCATTATCCTTGTTTACTCACCTCGATTTATAATGGACATTATTGGAAAATTAAATGCCATTTACCATGAGCAATATTTTATTTGTTGCAGGGTCCCTAAATTTTCACTCGGCAAGGCTTCGTGCAGCGGCGTTAGTCGGACACTCATATTCAGAATATTATGATGTTTTTCGGACCTGCTTAATCAAGATGTTTTTTTTAATGTGTTTCTTACTTAAGTCCCTTGCACAGTGGGTCAAGACATAATCTTCGCAAATGTTCGAAATCACACTAACCTGCTTACTAACATACATAATCGTAGGAATTCTGCCGTATGGGCTTTTTGCCTGCATTTCATATTTTAATGTAAGCTATCTTAAAAGAAGACAGGCCGATTCGCTACAAAACAAATTGCTATCAAATACGCTACGAACTAGTTTAGCATCGACAATAATCTTTATTCCATCCCCATCATATCTTGTTTATGTCAGTCTACTGAGGGAAGCGTCGCCCGTCTTTTTTCTTCCTCCTTCCTTCTCGCTTTAAGCATCGACATTAAGTCTCCCCGTCTCTTTTAAGATCACCACACATCCCCCATTAACTCTGGTTTGGGGGCTACAAAAGAAAAGCCCGTCAACTCACTGCCCTCTTTCTTCCTCCGAAGCTGCTTTCGGCATCAATTGGCATTAAGCATCCACGTCTCTTTTATCGTCAACTCTTTAGGGCTTAATCTTATTTACAGGTGCGGAAACACGGCTTGGGCCTTAATGACTTGACGTCTCAAATGTATCATCTACATGCAGAGCCATACAGGGCAGTTGGCGACACTTAAGCCAATCAGACCAAATGCGCAAGGAAGAATCCATAAGAAAAGGGTGTCCTTCCTTTTAGGATGTAGGGGACTTAACGCCATAAAGACGTTGTGTTATATTGAGGCAATCACACAAAATGCTCGAAGAAGGGCCCAGCAGAAATGGATGTCCTTCCTTCTAGGATATAGGTGGCTTAACGCCACAATCACAACAATTCTCAAGCAAGAGCCTAACAGAAAACAATGTCCTTCTTTTTAAAGGAAAAGATGGATTTGGTCCCGTTCAGGACATAAATACATTATGCTATGTTGAGCCGATATTATGAATTGCACAACAAAGAGCTGAACAGAAAAGGACATCCAAGTTAAGAGCGCCCTTCATTCTAAGAGATACTTTGCAAAAGTCATTAAAACCTTGTTTTATATCAAATCAATCATATAAAATGTTCAAGGATCAATCCAGATGAAAGAGGGGGTATCCTAAATAAAGAGTGCCTCTTCCTCGTACAAAAAAAATAAATAAAATTGGAACGCAATAAAAACATTGTTTTATATATATCCAATCAGGTTTAATGGACATGGAAGGAGGGGCAGCATGCTTAGCAAAACGTCGAGCTTCATCGAAAGTTGACGTTTCAAACGTATCATCTAAATACATAACCATAGATTCATCAAGCGACACTTAAGCAAATAATACACATACGCATTTGAGTTTATTATTACTACCACCATATAAATTGTCGCATATGGCCATGGATACATTTAAGTTATAAAACGCAGTTTTTTTCGTGCTTTCCTTAAGGAAAGCTCAAAACACACCACGCGTGCCAAACGCACCAGCCATTTTGCCTTTTCTAAAACGAATACATTGGGAAACACAAACAGGGCTGCGTTTTCAAAACGAAAATGTAACCAAGACCTTAGGCTGCTTTGTTGTCACAAAAAACTAGTCTAGGCAAATACAAGTATGGTGAATATATAGTAGGGCCACAGCCATCTAGCAGGACATTGTCGTTAATCGCACAAAATACGTAAGGAAGCATCCCAAAATGTAAAAAAAGAGACAGACCTGCAAATATACACGGATATATCATCCCAAAGAAAAAGGCCATAACGTTTTCCGACGGAGAGTGTTTGATACTGTAGGGGGTCCCGATATACAACTCGTCCCATGTATATGGGTTAAACATTGTTGTCATGTGAGCCAGTCACTAGGGCAATGTTAGTCTTTTAACTTCCTCAGTACACCAAGTTCCATCTTTCACATTTAATTTCCATTTAATTTTGGGGTTAGTGTCACATGTCGAGCTCGTTTAAATGGCCACGATTGACACTGTCTGTCCTTTGAATAAAACCACATTCTCATGACGTCACGAGTATCAGCATTGTAATACAGGCACAGTCGCGATTTTGTATATAAACACTTTGGTGTTCAAGTGAGGATTTCTTATGTCTTCATTTATTTCCACATGTTTTAATTTATTTGCGATATGTGTTTATTTGAAACCTCACAATTTTGATTTACATTGTAGTTACCTGATTCAACTAGATAATTTTTTTTGAAAATAGGACAAACGCTTGATTCCATCAAAATAGTATGATATCGTCATCAAATCCAATATATAGTAAAAAATATGTTAACATTCCATTGAATTAATAAGAGTAAAGGTTGTAGGAGCAGCTTAATAGAAATACAACCATTGCTCAAACAAAAAAAAAATAATTATCTAAATAACACTTATACCATATATCACCTTGTTTCCCTTAGTATTTGTCCTTTACCATTCCGCTCGGAATACCCACCCGCCTATTTACCGAACCCCTTAATTGATTCCCCTTCATTACAGAGGTCTTTTGAGCACTATTTGCTCCATTGAAAGTTTAATTATCAGGTCCTCTTCATTAATATTTCCGTTTGTCCCCTGTAACCCCGAATGACACTGGGACGAATGGAATGTGGGTGTGTATGGAATAGGCATCGAGAGGTAGCTTGTCATATTCCCGCAAATGACAGTTTATTTAACTATTAAAAAAATATAATAATAATGTTGTTCGTTTATTGGTAAGTCAATCAGGTTCAATTGTTTATCAAACTTAGTCAGCAGTTAAGACGTCCTTAAAGAGTTGTTTACATGTACGGATCTAAATAAAAAAATGTGGTCATGAATTTTGCTTATCACTTCACCAATAGCTTTAAAAAATGAAGCAATCGATCCATGAATCGAGTACATTATAGCTGCATAAATTGCGAGGCCTGGTGCATAGTGTATATTCCCATGCCACACAAGAACCAACCAATTCCAATGTGTCCCACGTCATTCCATGTTCCACCAACAAACGATCAAACGTATACGATTGATCCCACTCGGCAAGGGTCGTCCATAGTACGTCGCATTCGGACGTGACGTGTAGAGGACGCATACTTTGGGCCAATTTGAAAATGTTTCATTTTACGTTCCGGCGTTTAAAGAGCGTAATTCGTTCGTCAATTTAGGATGCGACGTCGATGCAACGTCTTTTCTACGTCCGCGTCGAATAAGGACATCCGGAAAACGTTCATACAGGCCCAAATTAGAGCGTCCACTCAACGTCCGTGGACGTCTTGCCGAGTGGGTAATGACGCGGGAGAGACACAGCGGAAGTATCCAAACGGTGTCACGCAGCAAAGTTGACAGTCGCCTATTCTGCTTGATCGGCCGTTTGTAAGGTGAGAGCTATTGGGCCTTTAGATACAGAGTTCCTTTGGCTCTTTCATTAGCTTTAGATACAAGGTTCTTTTTTGCCCTTTTTTTCGTTAGCTATTCAGTGTGTGTAGTAAGCTGTGAATCCAGGGCTGAGGCTAAATATGCAAAGGGATAGCGTGATGAGGACTTTTAGCACGACAAAGGTTGTTTATGAGTATTACAGCTGTTTATCTTTTTAAATAAATAACTAGCAGTATGTAAAGTTCGAGTTGATTAAACCAAAATGAGTGATTTTGAATGGAGCTTTGGCCATTTTGAACTCATCTAACAACCACCGTTACAAAATATATATCTAATCAGAATCGGTGCTTCTTTTGGTAAATTGAGAAACAATTAAATTGCTTTTCAGTTTGACTTAGTTGTAACCCTAAACGAAAGTGATTAAGAAAACTAATGTGGTAATTTCGACGCAATGAAAACCGATTCTTTCCTTTGCAGTTCATCCTTTACGACGCGAAATCTCGTTTTTCAAAGAGTTTTCTTCGAGTCGAGTTTCCAATTATCAAAGGCAGTAAAGCAGAAATAATTGGAATCAGTCGGTCAATTTCTCCTGACTCATTATGGATATATGAGCATTAGTCATTTGACCACATAGTCTATTGCCCCCTCTCCTACTTAGGAAAATGAAGGCATACACGTAACTAAAGTACGTCAAAAGGACGTTACTTCAATATACTTTGTCCTTTGTTTGTACTCTTATGTTGGCGAATGCATAATTTACCTACAATTTATACTTTTTTATTTATTTTTTTGGGTCGCACACTGAAAAAAAATATATAAATGTTTGTGACAACAAAATAACGGTTCGAAAAAATAAGAAAAAAAATGAAATT